>JAZHYW010029557.1:0-41928 GCA_037355805.1 Ixodes ricinus
GCTTTATACTCTCCGTTTCACCTTCCTGTCCCAGACGCAGCCGATGCTACGCCGAGGATTATATGACGAATCAGAGAGCGTCTAAAGGGCACCATCATGGTAGCTCTGTGATGGTTCTATGTTCTGCGACTTCCGTCTGCTGAACCGAATCATAAACAGAACACGCCTCAGTGATTTGCACTTTTGACGCTGCTTCATTGGTCCTGTTCCCTCGTCGCATCCAAGGCGTCTGGACGGAAGGTGAAACGGTAGCATAGTAGAAACAGAGTAGACGAATCATTGTGCTTTGCAGAGACAATACAGCCATACAAATTTATGGGCACTGAATCATGGCTTGATCACTCTGTAGCTTAACAGCGAAGTATTATCTAAAGGCTTTACAGGTTACCGTAAAGATCGACGTGTACATGGCGGTGTGTTTTGTTTTATTGATAGCCTCACGATGGGCAAGCAATGACCTCTTAGTATCACCGAACGAGGCCGAATCGGTGTCGAGTTCATTTGCTCGAATGTTGCACCTTTGTATTACGCACGTCCTTCAACGATAAACAATAATGATGAACTTGGTCATAAACCTCCACTATCTCAGATAGCTCTACTATTATTGGGGAGGACTTTAATCTTCCTGATATTAATTGAACAGGTACCTATTCTAGTAACGATACTTGCAGTCTATATAAGTCTTTTAATGATCCCAAATATATCGTTCTTTTTATATCAATCGTTCTCTCCCCAACAAATAACAAAAAGAAAACTCGATTTTTAGGTTTGTTATTGATAAATAATCCCAGTATTATTTCCAACGTCTAAGTAATTCTTGTAGTAAGTGATCACAGTGCAGTTGTACCAGAATTTCCGTTAAATCACATGAACAGACTGCCAAAGACTACACGCAAGGTAATATAATGGTGTACGAACAGGGGCACTATGAGAGTATTTCCTAGAGTTTTTGGCATATTTTCCTTACTTGTCGGAACCCAGCTTGAAGAATGCGATATTAAACAAATGTAGGAAGTTTTTAAACAGAAAATTAAGATACGTGCTAATTTTCACATACCGTTCCATTCAGGATTTCTAGGACACATGATAAACATAAGCCGTGAATAACTGCTACAATTCGAAAACAAATAAAGCGTAAACGTCGGACTTATAAAACATACAAAAACAAAATCCGACTCATAGTTTGGAATAAAAACTCTCAAGAGATATCTACAAGTTTAAAAGACACGATATCAAAGAAAGCAAACTAACTTCCGTTTTTTTGTCTTTTAAAGACAAACATAGGAAATGATCCTACTGAATTTTGGGAAATTTGTTAAAGCGAACAAAAAGGACGGTACTTCGATTTCCGCTTTTGTTAAATCACGGTACTTTAGTAAACACTGATATTCAAGAGACGGCATGTTTGATATGTGCTTTGAATCGGATTTCGCGCCTCGTGTGTGTAGTGGTATCCCTTCTGTGTCTAATCTAAGAGTAGAAACTGTTATGCCAGAAGTAATAATAGTAGCGGAGGAAGTTATAGCGCTCCTAAGAGACATGGACATTTCAAAAGCATATAAACCAGCTGAACTTTCACCCGTATTTTTTTATAGCTGAGAGAAGAAATTGCAAAGTATCTACAGATAATCTTTTTACATAATCACTAAGAATTGGTTGAATTCCAAGTGTCTGGAAGAAAGCATATGCAACTCCCATTTGTAGTCAGGGTCAAGAAACCTTGTTGAAAATTACCGCTCAGCGCCAAATTACCGCCTAGATATATTGTTGTCTTTTTTAGATTTCATTAACTTGTTTTGTCGCTCCCAACCTGATTTTCTTTGAGACTGTTCATGCAGTCTTCAACTAGCCGAATTTACCTTCTTTTTTTTTTTCAAGTGCTATTGACAACAACAAAATCCGAGTAGATTGTACATTTTTAGATTATCGTAAAGCATTTGACACGGTGTTTAATCGTTTGTTATTGAATAAGCTTAGCTTACTAGGAATTGATGTAATTAATGCAAATTTGGTTGCTGAGTATCTATCTCGTCGCAAACAAATTGCTTAACCAAACGGACAGAAATCTTCGCCGTACTTGTAACCACGGAGATGCCTCGAAAAAGTGTACTGGGGCCCTTGATATTCCTGATATTTATCGATGACATTTGCGGAAAGATACATTGTGATATTAAAATATTTTCGGATGATTGTTTATTTTATAGATTTTTTTACAATGACAGCGATGTTTGTATGCTACAAAGAAATTTAGGAATGCTAGAACGTTAGTGTGATTGTTGGGAAATCAGATTAAATACAAAAAAGAAAGTGCAAATAGTTGTGTTTTACTAAATCCACAGTTTGCACAACTACACATGAGCTAAAACACTGGGAACTTGAACGGGTAAACAAACGTCAGTATCTGGAAGAGCATTGCTCCTACAATTTAAAATGGACTTTCCACGTAGATAATTCTGTGGCTATAAGGCAAGCTGAATGTTACATTTTATTCGGGTGAGTTTTAAGAATACAGCACGCAGCGTAATACAAAAACGGTACATTTCTTTTATCAGACCAATATTAGAATGCGCCTGTGTTATTTGGGATCCGCCTCAATGCTACCTTGCCAACAAGCTAGAGCAAATTCAAAATTGGGCATTAAGATTTGTTACAAGTGATTATCGCCCGTACTAAAGTTAATTGCTCAGAAATAAAGAAGAGACTAGGTTCAAACCTCAGTACATGTCGGAGAACGTGTTTACGGTTGAAATTTTTGTATAATATATATCGCGGGAGAAAGATATCACAAGGTTTCTTTACAATCTGGAACCACGTCATGTCCTCAAGGCGGTATCATTCTAAATCAGCGTCAGAATATCGTTACCACACTCAATCTTTTTCTTATTCATTTTTTCTGCAAATCGCCCCAGAGTGGAATACTTTACCGGAAGATTTGATTAGTGTTACCAATAATGATGTTGTTTTTTTATGATAGACTGCAAAGAAACATTCCCGAGTGAAAATGTTTTTGTTGTGTGATGCTTGTATGTTTATCTATGTTACTGTGTATCCCCCGGCATAATGCCAAACGGCACAGCAGGTATATGTGTAAATAAATAAATAAGCGCTGCTTATTTTTGTTCAATTTCTTTCTGCGACTGCCATTTCATGGTTAGAAAAACTAACGCATGCTTATACGTTCGATTTCGTGTTTTCGAAGTTTATTTTTCGTCAAATTATATTTCGTAGTTTATTTTTTTGCCGAAAATCCTAAGTTCATCGGAGTTTATTTTTGTTTGATTCCCAATTCTCCGAAGTTTGGAGTTTAATTTTGCAGTGTTTTCTAACAACAATAAATAAATATTATCCGTGTCTAAACTGCAAGATAAAAATTAAATAAAACGCGCTTGTATTAATTAATATTTCTTCACCTGGATTTAGCGTGGGTGCCATTGTCATGGCAATACTAATTTGTCCCGCGACAAAAGTTGCACACAAGTTTTGCTTTGATAAACGTCAACGCCTTAAATCAATAAACTTCTGCAGGTAGTCGCTGTGAAGCTCGTATTTATTCCATCAACCTACACCGAGGCTGGGCGAGGTGGAGTGGTACAGGAAGCAACAGAGTAGTTTCAACTGCCCCTCTTCCCTATTTTATGCAATCTCTATGGTCCATAGCCTTCACTGTTACAAAAAAAAACTACTCTTCTCTTTAAGTTTTACTTCAGGCGGGGCAATTCTCCCAGCAACTTGGCGTCGCCAACACCAGCAACACGGGCCACCTCCGATCACACGCAGCAATCAAATTGCTACTATTTGTAATTTTCTTGCACTAGTTAATACGCACATCTTAAACGGGTTACTAACCAACTCATCTTTCTGAATTCATTTCTAACAAAAACCAAGTCTTCAGATGTCATCATTGCCGCTGCAGGGGTGTCACGTGAAAATGTTGCGTCCCTGATTGGCTGCTGCCGCTTCAAACGCCTCCGAGTTGTCCGAGTTGCTCGTCCGTTTCGAGCCGGATTCGATCCCAGCAACTTCTGTTGCACCGCGAGGATCAGGGAAAGCTTGGGAACAACTCGCCTGCAACACCGGAATAGACCGATCCCACCAGGCAACCTGCGCATGCGCGGGCAAAACGGAAGTGGCGCCGACGCCATGCTCCTTGTAGTCACCGCGAAGACCGCCAAGACTGCCCGCCTGCGGAACGTGAACCGACGCGCGCATCATCGTCTCGGACTGCTGCAGGCTCGGCTTGCTTTCGTCAGCGGTGAAGATCGTGTGAGTATTCCGACATACTATACTTCGTCTCACCCTAGCATGGTCTAACCGCGAAGGCTGTGCTAGCGCGAGCGGCCAGCCTTGACTGCCTTGACTAGAGCGCTTGCTGCACGAGCGCTCGTGCAGCCGCCGCGGCTTCATTCAAAGAGACTAGCTCGCGCTTTTAGCACGCGCGGCTAACAATAGTCCATACTAAGGTGAGACGAAGTATAGATTGATTGTGTTACCGAAGTTTGTCAGTAAGCGTATAAAGAAAAGAGCGTTGTCGCGTCGTTCACGCGGTGGTGTATTGCTCTTGGCTGCTGCTGGTGCTCAGTAAACTCCGAAATGAATGACCACGCAGTTCAGTGGCAAACAGCGCGGAAATTTCGAAGGACTGTTGGGCCAAGCGGCACCGTGAAATAAACAGGCGCAAACGAGCTGATGTTTTTCCGACTTTCTCGGTGGTGGCTGAGTCAGTACGTGACAGTTCTCGTTTTCTGGATTCCACTGCTCCGTCAGTGGCAGTGGCGTTTCATACCGAGAGAACGCGCGTAGGGAACTGTGACAAGCGAACCACTTGCGTTCTAACGTAGGGTCGGACTGCGCCTGTTACTAGCAGTTTTCCTCTGTTCTCGGTTGGTGTCATTAATATAGTACTTGTTCAAACCATCTTTCAAAGCATAATGGCACTTGAGAGTAACATTCTTTGCATAGACTACAGGGCGTTTCAAAATAAAGACTCTAAAATCGCCCGCGAAAATAAGGGACTCGACATATCAAGTAGAAACTTACGTCGAATAACGTTTTTTACCGGTCGAATTTACACATTAAAATTTTAAGTCTCAATACCAAGTACAAAAAAAAACCAACGAAGTGCCGCAAATAGGACAGTTTTTTTTAAATTCTTTTTGTACTCGAAATAGATACTTCAGTTTTTTATGTTTAAGTGGAACTAGTAAAATACGTATTCGAGGTATCTTTCAACTTGATACGTTCAGTCGCCAATTTTTCATGGGCCATGAATAGTAGAGTCTCTTGAGTGTGTGTCGTTACCTGCAGCCTCGGGGTTTTTCAATCATGAATAGTAGCCTCTAACTTTATTTTAAGACACTCAAAAATAAGCGACGCAATGTATCCAGTTGAAACTTACCTCGAATACGTATTTTGCTAGTCCCATTTACACAACTTGCCTGGAATACATATTTTTCTAGGCCCATTTGCACATTAAAATTCCAGATCTCTACTTCAAGTTCGAAAAAAAACTAAAACCTGCAAAACTTGCCAATCTAAAAGCATGGGACATTTTGGTTTTTGATTCGTTGTCTTTTTAATATTTATATGTCTCATCCGGACCAGTAACAGATGTATTTGAGACAAGTTTTTACTTGATACATCGAGTCCCAGATTTTTGCGGGCCATTTTAGAGTCGAAACTTTATTTTGAAACGCCCTGTAGTTCTGTAAATTTACTTGCCTACCCCTTTTCTTTTCAGGTGTATGGCATCTGTACTAAGCCAACACAACAAGGAAGACTGGACCCGCGAGACGAGGTCACTAAATCCATTTTTTGGAAAGGAGCAGATTTATAGGTAACTACCTCCTAGTATTAAACGAGTATTCAAAAAGTATCTGCAGCAAAGCAAACATTAAAACATATATGTTTCGAACAAAGATTTCATCGAGATTTTAGTAGAGAAAATGGGGATGGCTTCTTAAAAAACCTGTTTGCAGTTGCCTTAACTGTCGCTTTCGCTGAAGACTTCTGTCGAATGGTCATAAGGGGTCATATTTGTATTCCTGGCATACAATCGAAATTTTTTTTCCGCTATACTCACCGTTTTTAGCCTCTGCACGAGAGAATTCACCGAAATGCACCGGTATTCTAAAAGTAAATAAACATCCGTTGATTTTTGTTATAAATAAACACCGGAAAGTATACACCCTACTTTTAATCTGCTAAAGGTTCCCTTTGTTAAGCGATTCTAACAGCTCTACAAATAGTGTTTTCATGCTACATGTTGATTTTAATATTTATCATGCAGGTACATAGACAGCAAAGGAGCTGGAAAGCACAGGGAGGCTGGCCTGCGCCTCTTTACGTCAGGTCACCTACATAAGCTCGAGTTTGCGACGAGGGATTCCGAAGAAACTCTTGTCCGTGCACAAGTTTTGGCTTCTATGTCCACCCGAACCCTCTACAAAGTTAGTGCCCAGCTATCAAAGTGCGACGGTGAGATAACCACTGGCCAGTGTTCATGTGTTGCGGGAAAAGGCTGTGTTTGTAAACATCTTTGCTGTGTATTTTACGGTCTATCGTACATTGCACAGCACGACCTCGGCACCGTACCAGAAAATGTTGCTTGCACCGAGACAGAGCGACGATGGTACAATCCTAGAGACCCAAAGAAAGTCAGCGAACAATTTGACGACATGGTCTTCTCCAAAGACACGTGCCAAAGAATAAGCAATGCTCCAACACATCATGATCGACGAGTGGCATACTCATCACTTAAGAGTAAGGACGCAAATCTGGCTCCACTGGACCTGATAAACGTGCACAACAACCTGAAGGAGAATGGCCTACAGTGTTTTGCAGATGTACTCGAAGCAAACGACTTTCAACCTGTTAAAGGTAAAGAACGTGTCGACTCCGAAACTATGGCCAAACTACCTCAGCGGTGGTTGGACCGAGCACAGCAGAAGCTGGCCTTCACACCCTACACAGCTGAAGAGGTAGCTGCTGTAGAGCAAGCTACGAGGCTCCAAAGTGATTGCCCTCTTTGGCACCGTTACAGGGAAGGTATCATCACCGCTTCAATGGCACATGGAGTCTATACATGGGTGCACACTTGTAGGACAAAAACGGGACCTCATGACGCCCGATCTCTTATGGGTGCAGTGATGGGCAAAACGACAATTCGGGCAACGCCCGACATGAAGAGGGGCCTATTGCTAGAAGGGCCAGCAAGAGACACATTCAAAGAGAAAAACCAAAACCACGTGGACCTTGAAGTGAAGAGAGTGGACTCGTGCTATCTCGCTGTCACCCCTTCCTTGGTGCGAGCCCAGATGGCCTGGTTGCGTGCAGCTGCTGTGAGGCGCGGCTTCTCGAAATCAAGTGTCCGCGCAGTTTGCAAGTGTTCTCGAAGAAAGAGCTATGTGGTGGCAAGTACCTTAAGCCCGCCAGCAGATATTACACACAAGTGCAAGTTCAAATGGGAGTGACAGAGATGAAGTCGTGCGTCCTCTTTGTGTACTGTAGCGAAACCGAGTATCTGCAGGTCCCGGTTCTTTTTGATAATTTGTTTTTTCTCGACGTAGTTGAGCGCTGTCGATTTTTTTATAACTCTTATTTCCTGCCTTCGATTAGGTCTTTCTGAGGTCCCAAAATAACTTCGACAGCACAAGAGGGTGGTTTTGAAAATTTTATTGTTTTAGATCTGTGATGTATTAGTGAACGAGGATTTTTTTTTCTTCAATGAATGGGATGACGTGTGCAACCTTCTCGATACCCTCCTCAAATAAGGTTAGCGCGCGGGTTCTCGGCCACTCTGGCGCACTTGAAGACAAACGCGTGACCTGCTTAAGTAGTCGCCGTACAGCCAATACATGGCACCCTCGCACTTTCTCTTCTATTCCATGAAACAATGGTTTGACAGGCTGTGCATGGTCCACGGTAATGAAGAGCCGAAGAACAATGATAAAGGGAACCACCTGTCTTTTCAGCCACTTTATTAAGTTCAACAACTGGTGTCCTGTCACAATGAGTGCCGGAATCTGTGAGGGTAATACATAAAGGCCTACCAAACATTTCGTAGATGTTACATCTTTTATCACGTGTTTTCTTTCTACCCATGTCATTGGAGGTAGGAAAAAGAACATCTTTTGTACAAATTGCAAAGACTTGCATGTTTCATGGCAACAATCATGAATATTTCAAAAATAATTTTGTATTCAGATAACTTCGTGCAAAATGTGGTTTGCCAACAAATAAAACACTGTACATACAAACTGAAATGGTATTATCATGACTTGCTGGACTACATTGCCTTCTTTTGCCTACTGTTTGTAGAGTAATGAGCTCACTGCATATGAACAAATCTCATGTGTCTACCTTTCCACAGTGCCCACATACAGGTGATCATCTTTCCCTATGAAACGTATGAACCGAGGAAATAATTGTAACTTTATTTAGACACTAAAATAAGCGGCCGAACTGAATATGTATTGTCTCTACTTCAAGTGGGAAAAAAAGAGAAAAAACTAACCCATTAAAAAGCATTGGGAATTTTTTTTTAACTTGTAGTTGAGACCTAAATTGTTTATGCGTAGATCCGACCTGTAAAAGCCTTATTCGAGGTAAGTTTCTACTTGATACGTCGAGTCCCTGATTTTTGCGGGCGATTTTAGAGTTGAAACTTTCTTTTGAAGTGCCCGTACAAGCACTTTGCAAGAAAGGCACCTTATAAAATGACAAGCCGAGCACATTTTAGACTACATTGTGCCACGGAAAGGACCCACTGAAAGCTAACACGATACTAAAACCACTATGGTATAATGGGGACAGACTGCATACAGCCTTACTTTGGAAACACAAACATAAAACGACACAGTGTACTGACGAACAGTTTTGCAGGTTATTGTTGTGCACGCGAGATATGGCCAAATTCAGTTGGAGCATAATTTGGCAAAGGGCATGTGTGCTTGCATAAAAAGACAGTGGCAAGTGCGGCGACTGAGGAAGTGCAGTGCCATAATTTTATGGCATAATTTTAGGCTTGAAAATTGTATTTGTCGTAAGCTGTAGCGGCAACATTTCATGCAACCAGTAAACCTAACAAAAACATTTCTCAGATTAAAACAAAAATATACCTTCCCATCCAGAAAGCAACCTAGTTTTCGGGCACCAATCGGCATGCCTCAACACTTGAAAATGAAAAGCTAAAAGTGGCGGCACAAGCAGGCTGGGCATGCACCCGTTACAATCATGTAGGCAAGTGTCTAGATCCTGGATTATTGAAAAAAAGAAGAAAAGTCGCCATCATCTTGCACGTTCGTGCTTCAAGGAACCAGAAAACTTGTTTGCCTACGACACTATTACCTACAATAGAGGCTCATCTACGAAGTTTGTCAGAAGAGCACAAATGTGCCACACTTTGTTCAGCTGTTCAGCCATACTGTTGGGAAACACCTGAGACAGTATTCTGAAATTTTTTACCCTTCTGATCACTCTTTCCACATGGATTCGTACACTTGCTATCAGCCTCGTCTCTTGCTCATCTTCCTCTGACAGCTGGGGCCATCCTTCCATGAATGGTGGTATGTTTAGATGCAGCGAGCGTTGCTGACATTCTTCTGATATTGTAAAGCCCCTATCTGCCATCACACTGCGTCCAGGAGAAAACTTGTCTAGTACTCCACAGGAATTCGTGAGTGCCTTGTCGGACAGTCTGCCAGGTGCTAGGTCCGAAACAAACATAACAAATCCATTCGGGCTGCACAAAATCAGGCCCTTGGCAGTGTTATGCTTCTTGTAGGTGGAGTAGGTCTCGCTCTGGACCCGAAATGATGATGGCGTCTCTATGAATATCTCTGTGCAGTCCAGAATTCCGTCCACTGTGCTGTACCCCTTGTCAACAAAGGCTTGTGGCCGGTACTTGTCACACAGGTGAGGTGGCATCCATGTTGGTACCTGCATAAAGATTTTGAAATGGTTGCTTGGAGGTTATGCGTGAAATGACCCTTCTTGACTCAAGTTTCGCACATATTTCGTGTGCTGCACATTGCAGTTCCTACACGATTCAATGAAAAAGACAAAAAGTTATGCTTTCATAATCGAAATGTGTGTTTTCAGAAAATAATACACAACTATCTAATAACAAGCGCATAAGCTGCGATATCATACGCTAACAAAGCTTGTGTTGTCTAGATATGCTAAACAGTGTAGTCGTTCCCACCACAATAGAGCGAAGCCCGCTGTCGAGAGCTGGGCGACATCATCGTCCTGCTCGTTTGGCAGCATTCTCACATGAAGCTGACATTACAGAACAGAGAACCTACTATTTTCTCAACAGTGGAGGGATTCTAATGTCAATGACGACTTAAAAACGAAGGGTGGGGGAAAGAAAAAATGGAGAGGAGGAAGCAGACGGGATGCTGGAGAGGGAGGGGATAACCTCCTTTCCTCCCCAATGTCACCCTTGCTTCCCACTCCATCCTACCATTCCCTCGCTCTGCGTTCTTAACTTGTTACTGATTGTACACGGGCTGCACCTACGTCACCAGATGACATCGAACACCGGCGTGCGCCATGCTCGTGGTTGAGATGACTGTCATTTGCAGCGTACACCTATGAGAACGATGTAAACTGCGCCACGATCGGCTGCAGTAAACGCTCAAGAAAAAAAGGACGATAGCGACAGCTATGCGAATGATTTCTACCGTATCCCAGGGATCGCTACATCGGCATGCTCCGGCACTGAGCTGGTGTCAGCGAAAGAGGTGACATCAATGATGTGGCCGCAGATTGTCCAGTTTGTAAAATGTTTTGTTTGTTGGCTACGTCGTTAAAATTAGACTCTTTGCGTCCCCCTGTTGTCACGGGATGCCTGAACCATTGAAGAGCCCTAAAATTCCCAGAGACTGCAGCACGTTAATTAAAGCTTTGCGAGACCGCGACAGAATCGCGGTCTTGCAAAGCGATCGTGAGCGCACTTGCCTAAAGGGTCAGTGCAATTCGACGTACATTTAATGACGAAAACGAGTGGATTTGTTTTGCGATTGCGATTCGGTCGCAGGTCTGAATGCAGCTTTACTTGTTAGTAGCGCTTCGCGAACTGGGTGACATCGCCACTTGCGAGAACCTTCAATAACGGCTCCTGGACTACGCTACTCATGAAATAATTGTGGGATTCCAGTGAATTATGCGTAATGAACTGCTGCCGTGCGTTGAAACACGCTTTGCCGACACGCTTTACATCACAATCTTCCACCTTAGCGTCACATTCTGCGTCACATCCTTTAATACCATTGTCTTTAGTTCACTTAGCAAGTTGTCCTGAGCTCACTTGTTGAAAAGGCTGTAATTTTCAACCCACGTTCAGCAGCTAGTGGCGTGCTACGCCTTAACAAGCGCATATGCTCGCAGCACAGTCAACCACTAACATGGTGAGGGCCCCGCCGATTTCCTAGTGTGACATCACAACAAAATTTAACAAACACTGATTGCCTACAAACCTGGCAAAGCCTGTTATCTAGGAAGTCTAGCCATGTGATCCAGATTCTGGACACTGTACTTCGGGACACACCAAACCTGTGAAAAAAAATGCATTTTTACACCGTCACTGTAAGACATGCATTACTGCGAAGCTACATTTCATATGAAGTGCACCCTGAGAACTATATATTTCGCTATCCTATACTTTTCCATCACTTTAAGTGACAGCATAGAATTATTACGTGGCGGTAACAGCAGGCTTTATGATGGTATCTTTAAACTGGCAACGAAATGTGCAATGGTGTGATTTATACTATTCTCATAAACATTACATGACCCAGCATTAGGGCACATAAATTACAGAAAGCTATGTGATTCACAAAATGGACAGCATGATATACATGCTACATTTTCCTATACTGTGCAAGAAGCATTGTATACACAGACAATGCATTACAAGTAATCACTATGTTAATTAATGTAGAGAATCATAGATCATTCACATTCCATTTCCCATTATTAAATGCTTGCACTTTACATTTGTCCAGCCACTCACTCTGACGTCACGTAAGGGTGGTGGCATTGGCTACGAAACGGAGCATGCGCAGATGTTTCTCATTCTTCAAAACACAGGTTCCTGAGCTTGAGCAGTGCCCACCCATAGGGTGGGCAAATGCATGCTTGTTCGAAAGCAATGAGTTGTCTATGTTTGCCATAGCCAAAGAAAAAAAAAAAGAAACACCGGCGATGTAACTGGATGGCCCACCTGAAGGCTAGGTCCATGCCGTCAAGCCCCAGTCGGAGACGCATCAGCTTTAGGATCAGCTGAGTCTTGAGAGGCAGAATGAACCTCCTGTCCTCATTCTCGGTTTCTTTCATCGGCCAAAATTGTAGCTTCTTGGCGTCTGGCTCTAGCAGAGACCAGAAGGTATCTAAGCGTCCGTGTGAGGTGAAGCCCGTGTAATATTTAAGCCTCTTCTGATCCTTTGTGATAGTTTCATACATGAACTGTGTCTTTTCTGCTTCTGCTTCAACGGCCTTCATTCGCATATGCATGGCGAAGAGCTCGAGCTTGTACCATCTGTTCTTTTGTTGAAGTCGGTCACACAGCTTTGTCCTAGCTGCTAGGTCTTGGTGACTTTTCTCTAGCTGGCTTGTCAGGGAAGCGACGTGATCCTTTGCCTTTTCCAATTCTTCCTCCAGGCTTGCAATCACAGGCTTCTGATTGGTGATCTTCCTGAGCAGCTCGTCCTCGCTTTTTTATGGAAGCTGTATGAATACTCTGAGCATGGGTTGAACTCGGCCTGTGCAGGGCTGCTGTCTCCAGTGCTGCAGCATGCGGTGTCGGCTTCATCTGCAGTCGCAGTGTCGGGCTCTTGTTGGTTGGCTGGCAGAGCTGAGTTGTTCAGTTGGGTGGGCTGATGACAACAAGAGGAAAAAGAAATAATTATTTTAAATGCTATGTAGATCATCAAGCAACTTACAGGATGAGAATGGGCGCGTTAAGTTTGTGCTCTGGAGTCCGAGAATTCGGCGCCACACTAACTAAATGGACCGGAATGCCACCGGAGACTGACACTCCAGACCGCTCTTCGTGCACCTAGTTTTCGTAGTGCGCGAGTTGCTTCTTTGTGCTCTGCGACGTCTGTTTCATTCGTTTCGTTTTTGTTCTGCTAGGGTGGCCCGAGTTCCAACAAGGCCTTCTCTGAACTCGAGGCACCCGAGTATTCTAATCCAGTACGACTGCTAGCCTGGGTTCCCCGTAATAGTGATACATGACCGGATGCCGGTACGATGCTCACCCAGGTCCAAAAGGACGATTTCTGGGCTCTGTAGTGCAAGCACATATTCGGTGCGAGGTAGAGATCAGTGGTGCGAGCCTTCACTCCAGGCGCTACGAGCGGTTTCGGCACAAAAGCGTTGAAACTGCAATCTTGCGCTGGTAGCTGGCCCGCTGCCCGTCGCACTCACCGGCACTGCCAACACGTCACTGCCATGTTGTCTTGTTTTCCGACATTGGTGTGCGAGAGACATCGAAGTCGTTGTCGAAGAACGCAGGCAAGCGTCTCTCGGCGTAGGAGAGCCAACTCGCACAACACGAGCAACTCGGGAGAGCCGGAAATCTGGGGAGATGACGCGGAGTGCACTCTTTGGCCGTAAGGCCGTTTAGTAGTCGCACTCGGAGTGTGAAACTCGGATCGTCAGAGTAGGAGTAAGAGAGCACAGACTTAATGCGCCCAATGCCCGAATGCTACTGCGGGATGGACTGCAGTTCAGCTTTTCATGTAGTTGTATATAGTACGTGGTTACCAAAATTATGGAACAATGACCAAATAGTCTTCAACTGGGTCAGACTAAGCTACTATACCTGGATTCGTGTCAAGGAACGCCTCTTTGCCACCTTCTGTTGCTTCAGGGGAAGGATAGTTGGTATTCGCACCATGTACGTCTTCTTCCCTCCTTCAAAGTGAGCACCACAAACTCTGTGGCCTGCGGTCGGCACAAACTTTGAGAACCTGGAAGAAAATTTAGTGTTATCCTGTGATGCTATGCACACATAAAACTTTTAAAACAACCTGAAGTTTTTTTTTGTCCTTTTTCAAGCAGCATTTGTGACATGGTGTAAGTAAACACTAGAATGTGCTTGTCCTGTGCATCTCTCACAACACTAACTCAAATGCCTAGTTTTCACGTTTGTAAGTGTCTAAAACCCCGCAAAGGAAGGCTAGCTTGTGCGTTTTTTTTCTCTATTCTTTAGCGACCCGTAACACTACAGGTTGCTAAGGACGGTGCACGCCAACATGAAACAGTGCACGCTAACATAGCTGCATTCACACTGGCGAGTCGCGGCGGTCGCGCGATAGCTTTTCTGTCGCAGAGCGGGCATCGCGTCAACAAACGCGCGCGAAATTACACTGATTCTTCAAAGCAGCTGCACGAGCGATCGCAACGCGAGTGCTGTTTGATCGCCAGTGTGAATACAGCTCGGCACGTCGCGTCCGCAGCTGTGGCTCGCGTTCGGGCAGCTACGCCTCACTGCCCAAAGCGCTTAGCTACGAAGTCGCTTCCGCAGCTGCGGCTCACCGAAGCTTGCATAAGATGGCCCTAAATCTTCAAAATGCATAGCTTTAGCCACCGAGAAATAAGTACTCAAAGCCGTCACCGCAACCGAGCACGGAGGTTGCCGGAGGCCACGATTGACTGCCCCAACTGCGGCACGGTGCAAATGATTTAGTAAATCGCAGTTCACATAAATTTCGCGCGTCTTGGCATGTTTCACACCTTACAATTTGGCAATGTCTGGTGCAACTAGTTAAATATAATCATCAAGAGAATGGCAGAATAAAAAGTTCTCTTACCTGCCGCTCTGTCCGGCTCTATTGATTCTTCTTATCCACTCTTGCCGGAGGCTGTTTTCTTTGGGAAACACATAAAATCCCAGACCTTTCTGCCTGGTGCTGCTGTTGCAGCACCCTGGCACACAACAGGTGAAGCCACCCATTGCACACCCCGTCAAGAAGCACCGAATAAAAAAGCTTTTTGAACGCAAAGATCTCGCACGCTGGGTAAGCGAGCCTACCGACGCTGCCAGAGTTCGGCGGGAGATCAACCGGAAAACTACAGGTACCAGAATGCACCGCGGCAGCGGTGGCGTAGCGCAACTCCTGGTGAGATCGGTCTATTGCTGGGAAAATTGCACCGTCTGGAGCTGGACTAAAACACAGTAGATACGAAACCGGAAACCGGAGCAGTGGGTTCTGTCGTGACCCAGAAGTACAATGACTTGTTGTCCTGAATGAACCTTGACGGGAGATAGGCGGGAAGATTCCTTCCGTCAGTGGTTCGAGATTTGAAAGAAAACTGGGGTTTCATTTTGCCAGGACCATTGCCCCTCTGAGCTGATCAAACTTTAATTGTAAAAAAACCGTCTTTACTTTTTTTTCGGGTTTCGAAATTTACGTTTGCCCGCCGAATATCAGGTATACGTATGGAATATAAATTTTTAGGACGTGCCCAATTTGTTTGTCCTTTCGGCCGCACCCTGCAGATTTCGGGAATTACGGCTGTTGTTTTTAGGGCATTAATAAGCGTCGATTAACCACGGATAAAGCTTATATGTTCTTGTTTTCATTTTAGCCTCGGTTGCGGTCTTTATAGCTGCGATCCCAGAGCGCTAGATTAGCATCGACGAGCAACATGAGACCTCTCCCAACACAAATCAATCCAAATGTACACCTTGTCCACATTCGAATCATCGAAACTTGAAATAAAACGAGAGAAAAATGAGAGAGAGAGAGAGATGGAGAGAGAGATGAGAGAGAGAGAGAGAGAGAGAATTACAACATTCCCGAAAAATGCCCGACTGGTCAACCAAATTCAAAAGAATACTGCACGTAACATGGCGTCCTTGAAACCGAAACTCAGAAACTTCTTCCACAGAAAGCTTTCGTGCTGAAGGGGAACATATTTTTCGTGCTTATTCATTAAAAAACAAAAACAAAAAAATTGGCGAACGGGCAAGTGAGTAGATTAATCGAGCAGCAAACGCAACTTCCCCAAAACCGCCGTTCACTGGGCAGCGATCCACGCGATGCCCGTCGACTGCTCGAATCGGCCTAAACATGGCGTCAGTCCAGGTTCTGCTGCGCGACACAAGTACGCCCTATTTCTTTTCTTTTATTTTTTATATATAAATATGCCAGGTGATTTTTTTTTAATCCGAACAGATTTTTTACAACAGATCCGTAAAAGCTGCACTAATACGGTTTGTGCCGGTAAGTTATACGGCCAGAGGACACTGCATGGGTGGCTAATCTTGCGATAAGCCGGCTAATTAACTAAAATTCGTTAATTAACTCTTTAAATCGGGAAAATAAACATAAGCTTCCAATTTGAAACTTAAAGAGCGTCATCGAAAACCACTAAATCAACTCTTTTTACAACGACTTGAAGCTCGTGGGAAATTCGGGGGCGCACCAAAGTTACCACTCGTGAAGCAGGCGCAGAGGTAGCAGTGGCGGAACGCGATAATGGATCGAATCATCCGCGTCCCGCCGCTGCTAGCTTTGCGCCTGCTTCACGAGTTGTAACTTTGGCGCGCCCCCAAGTTTAGCACGAGTTTCAAGTCGTTTTAAAAATAGTTGATTTAGTGGTTTTCGATAACGCTCTTCAAGTTTTTAATTGGAACCATATGTCTATTTTCACTAATTAAAAAGTGAATTAGCAAATTTTAATTAATTAGCCGACTTATCGCAAAGATTAGCCACCCGCATAATGTCTCCTGGCTGTATAACTCACCTGCACAAACCGTATTAGTGCACCTTTTACGGACTTTTTGTAATAAATCTGATCGAATTGAAAAAAAAAAATGACCCTTTATAACGTGCGACATTGAGAACATTCCACCGCGAATACCAGACTGTTTAGAAACGTAACGCTCGATGAGTATGATACGGGCCGGCAACGACCAACAGCGTTCCCGAGATCCGGACATAGCGGACCACCCCTCGCGGCAGACAGACCGAACCAAGTTCACGGGCGCGACCGTCGAAACCGGAGCGATGATGAATGATGTTCGGAGAGACCACTCTTCCAAATGATGCAACACACCGCGGGGAGAGAGAGAGAGGGTAGTGTTCAGTCGGCCGGCTTCCTTACTTCCTCTCTCCCAGCAAACAGACCAGGCCGCTAGGCGAAAACACGAGGTAACGGTCAAGGAAACACACGCACGGATGAACGCCGACTGAAACGGGCGAGCAACTCCCCCTGCGCTCGAAGACGAGGCAGCAGACAAACAGAAAACGGGAGATAACCAGCGAGGTCTTACTCCCCTGGGCGTACACTGCAACGCCCGCTAATCGTTGCCGTTTGTCTCGGAGACTTGCTCCCTGACTCCCACGCTCAGGGATAACAGACTTTCATAGCTCTGTGTCTCTGACTCTGTTTCTGCCTAACAGTCTATCAATTTCTCTTTATATCTTAATCAATCAATCAATCTATCTATCTATCTATCTATCTATCTATCTATCTATCTATCTATCTATCTATCTATCTATCTATCTATCTATCTATCTATCTATCTATCTATCTATCTATCTATCTATCTATCTATCTATCTATCTATCTATCTATCTATCTATCTATCTATCTATCTATCTATCTATCTGATCGATCGATCGATCGATCGATCGATCGATCGATCGATTCGGTTCGTCCGTCTGTCATCCCACCGGTATCTCTCATTAGAGATGTCGGCGTCCTTATGGATACTGCACTTCCCTTTAATAACCATGCCACGATTACGTCGTCAATTTTCTTATTTCCTTTGTTTACCACGTTTGTATACGTCTTCAGTTATAACTTATATATCACGGTTGGAGTTTAGCTCTATTATCTTGAATTCCTTGACACTTACGCAGGCTACTACGATCGAAAATGTACAAAAGCGAATTATTAGAATTGTTGATTGAATTATTAGAATTGGTAGAGAATATTTCTACCATTATGAATCATTACTTCATCGGTTTTTATTGCATAAGCAGTCCGTGAGGAGACAGTAGAGATTTTACATTTTTGCACAAGGTTTTTTCAGAAGTGAATTCGTTGGATTTATTAGTCCAGTTTATCTATTTCCACGTACAGACTCAGGTCAGCCGGAACATCAACTTTCTACCCAGCTTGTATATCACATGCGTCAGTCACCTTAAGCCAGGGTACAATTGGCTTTTCATGGGGTTCGTAAATTTACCTCTTTTTTTTTATCTCCCATCGGGATTTTATTTGGCATGTAGGGGAACGAATGTCTTCCTTATAAGCATGACAAAGCGGGTATATCGTTAGTTATCTGTTTCCTTTGTCTCGTATTATAGAGATATCGATTACCGACATACTTATATCTTTATATGTATGTGTTCCAATTATGCTTTGTGAACCACACAGTAGACCGCGAGGTTGTTCCTGGGCACAGGAGAAAAATAAAGATATATTTATTTATTTATTTATTTATTATTTATTTATAGATTTATTTATTCAGTCATTTATTTATTAACTTCATGTGTCCAAATACCGCCAGCAGGAAAGTTAAAAAATAGCAAACTAAACACATTTATTCTTATTTTGTTACAAAACAAAAACAAAACATGATTGGCGCCATTGATAAAATAAGAAAACATATGATAAGTGAACAAGAAAAAAAGAAAAAGCTTTCATCTGAGTCAGATATTATTCCCAGAAAGCGCGGCCATTTGATTGTGTCCCGTGTTTCGTACTTTCAGCAAAGCGGCTGCTGCGACCGACTAAACACAGGCGCCGTGGGGAGATATATTCGAGCGTGTTTTCGTAGAACGATATATCGGTATCTGGTGCTCACGCCGCCACTCGGGAGCACGCTTTACAGCACGCGCCCGAAGCGGATCAGACCTTCGGGGACGATTCACCGAAACTCTAATAACAGCGCGTGGTCGCCGCAATGTGTACACAACACCGGGCGGCGCGCTGCCCCGTGAGAACAGGCGAGCGTCCGAGGGAGCAGGCGTTCGTGGCCAAGGCAGCCCTCTCCGACGAACCCTCGCGCTCGGAGGGAGAGGGACGTCTTCGTGTGTGGCCTGCCCGCATGGTCCGGCTGCCGTCCCAGAAACCGTGGGAGAGGCGAGAGACGCTGCCCCCGGTCGTCACGGCTCGGCGTTGAACCCGGGCCCGCTACATATTTACGGGAAACCCTTCGAAGCTGCACGCTCAGATCCTAAAAGAAGAAAGAAACATGCTCCTCTTCCTCGGGCACATCGCTTCTCTGTCATTAGACAGTTTTAGTGGATCGTACGCTAAAGCCTTGCGTACGCAATGAAATTGCGGGTCGGGAGTGCGCGTGCGCAGAACGCAATAGAAGAGCTAGCGTATTGCGTACGCACGCAACGCTGGGGATTTTGCGTGGCGGGCTAGCGGGCTCTGCGGGACGCTCTCGAGAGATCTCGGACCCAACGAGAGCGCCAGTTTCAAGATGGCGGTTACCTCGACTGGCGCAGCAAGGGCGACGTGGTGTTTTCGAAGTTCTGTGTTACGTGAAATTGCGTGGTGTTCAGCTCGGCAATTCTTTCCGGGACCTACGGCGGTCGAATCAGATCGCCGTGCAGCTGAAGGAGTGCACAGTGAAAATGTTCGCCGCTCGGAATGTGCGTCAACGCTGCGATCTGCTCAACGCTAAGCCTATTCGCTCAGTTCATCGCCGACGGACGAACGACTCTAAAAGAAATCGCCGAAGTTCTTGCTATGCACTGGACATCAGTAGGTCATGAATTTAATTCCGCGATAGCATTGATAAAAGCTGCCGTTTCCACGGGACGACTGACGGAGGTTCCGTGATCGAATTTGGCTACGCACTCGTACTCGTAGCCACTGTACCCCGCAGAAAAGCGCGCTTGACGAGGCAGCTGCGGCTTGGTTTAATTTAAAATAAAATGATTGGACACGTTTTCATTTTCAATATTTCTTTCCAGGAGCATGGTTGCGCTATAAGCATGCGGAATTCTACGGCTCTAACAAATTTAACCTAGATCATTTGCGGTGTTCACTCGAAAACGTAACGCACAACTAAATTCGGTCCGAGCAGGTCATTTTTAGCGTACGCTATACTATTGCGTATTGCGTACGTAAGAGCCAGCAACGCTATACTAAAACTGTCTATTGTATTCCGAGTAGCTCAGTTAACGTGAAGGGAGCGCGTGCGATCGCTTACCTTGAAGCGCGCTTGTTCTTTCCTTGCAAATGCCACAGAAAGCTGTCGGTTGTCGGACCGCGTTTAAATCCTCGACCACTACAATCTGCCGCAGTCTAAGAACCTTAAAAGACTCTCCACCTATAAAATATCACTTAGCATAGACATTCCTTCAAATGCATGAATGTGCGATAGCACTAGCACGTAGTTCCTACACCTGCTACAACAGGTATCAGCGATCCTGTAATTGGGTCAGCCGGAGACGAGGAAGACAAATTCAATTTGTGCGTGTTTGTGTTCATGTGTGCGTGCGTGTGTGCGTGTGTGTGTGTGTGCTGATGTTTATATAAAGGTTCTTCAGCACCCTTATAAAAAAGGGGCTGACGAATGCTACTTCATTTTTATGACGTCAAACAAAACAAAAATGCTGCGCTCAAGCAAATTAGCATCGAGACGTAGACGTTATCTTTCAATCGCCATTCCGGGCTGCTACCTCGACTGAAGTTCTTGTGATGCACCATCTTGTAATTGAATGACGCGAAAGCAAAGGTTACGAAACTCTCGTATAATAAAGTTTTTCTCGGCAGCCAGCCGGACAACGTTCCACCGCACGCAGCAAGCGCGATTGGCAAAGCTGACCCATCTGTGCGCGGAGAGCCCATCACGAAGTTCCCGGGGGAAAATATGACGGAAACAAAACGACGCGGCGTAAGCAATGAAAGAGAAGCACGCGGCCGCGGCATATACTCCGAAACACGTAAACGTACGACCCTGAAGAACCGCGGACCGAAGCAACACGGAGACCCGCTTCGAGCGTGCGAGCGCCCTTCGCTCCTTCGAATCCTCTCGGTAAGCAAGCAACTCCCGCGAGAGCAGAGGACACATCACGAGCGGCCCTAATCCCAAATCGAAACAAGGCGCGCCTTCATGTCGTGTCCGCTCCTCAAGCGCCCGTGGGAACAACGGGGAGGCCTCCTTTGCCTCTTCCGTTTCTTCGAATCGCTCGAGGGAAAAAAGAGCCTCCGGCGGGACTCGAGCAACTCGAGTACGACAGGCGTCCGTCACTCAGCGACGGTATACTTGACCGCGTCTCTGGTATCCACCGGCGGCCATAAGCTGAGTCCCGTTGGCTGCTGAGCGCGCGTGCTGAGACGGCGAGTGTCCGCAATGCTTCCGCAACGTGCATTATACGCTGTCAATTTTTTTTCCCTCGAAGGGGGAGGGGGGCGGGGGGGGGGGGACGATAAGTGGGATCTCCTTCGTGCGCCGGGTGGAGAACGTTAGAATAATTGGTTGAACGTTAATTATTAAATTGAACGGTACGTCATTTGCTTATGTATTTATTCATTCATCTAATGTCCGTTAGCTGCCTCGGGGGTCTAGAAGCGACTGAGTACAGCTGCAATTAACTCGCGGCGTTTACGAGTGTGTTAGTCATGATTTAGCAGCTGTCTAGCCCGCGTCAGAGCCCGCGTTACTGGAAAAAAGTAAGCGATTACAATTACAATTACTTTACTGAAACATGTAACTGATTGCAGCGATCAATTTGTTGCCATGGTGACGGCGACGGAAGCAGACGAACTTTTTGCTGCGGAAGAACACTGCGGCGAAGCGATACGAGGTGCGTGCGGAGGCGCTTCTCGCATGCCTTGTTTCAAACTCTTTTTGAGTTCGAAACAAGGACTTAGCGCAGAAGGCTGGTTTTCTCCAGCGCCTCATAATTTGACGAGCCTTACACGAAAATTATGTTGTTTTTTTTGGCCATCTCGCGCCCTGTTTGTTGTATCCGTAACATGGGTCTAAAGTATCAAACTGCCTGTGACACTTGATAACTGATCTTGACTTAATAACGTTGGTGTAAGCATACAATGGGCGCGCTAAGTCTGCGCTCCTTTACTCATACTCTGACGCTCCGAGTTTCGTGCTCCGAGAGCAGCAACTAAACGGAGCATAGCGCACAGGAGTGCGACATATCGAAACTGTCGACCAGCCGCATGAGCCATAGACTTCCGATCGCACGGTTATGACGAACCCGACATCTCGTGGATGCGGAAGGCGCAAGAGGAAATTATTTCGAAGATAAATTAATTTAGGCCAGTGTGAAGCGGCAGATTGTAAAGAAGAAAAAAAGACGGTGACGTTATGGAGTTTCTACGAATGTTTGAAAGTTCCTGTACGATTTGAAAACTCGCATCGAGCACATACGCGAAAAGTTACCTTGGCCGATCTATTTATCGACCATGCGTCGTGCTTAGATTGAAATAAAAGGCAACATTCTATAACTCGCTCGTTGATGCAGGAAACTGCCAAACTTGTCGGATGTTGCGTGCCGTTCAGTAGATAGCACATAAATTCGTTTTCAAGCGAGATGAATGAACAAAACTTTTCCGCAGCGTTAACTGTCGTTTCGGCTTTCCGATCGAAGTGTCTTTATTCGTTGGGCTAAGCATTCTAAAAAAGGCGGAAGTGTGACTTAATCTTCATCTCGACAACTTTTCTGTGGATGTCACTATCGGCACACTACCGTTCGATAGATGGATCCGTTTTCAGGCGAGATGCACGAACAAACATTTGCCGGAACGCTAATTTCTACCTTGGGTTTCAAATCAAATTGTTTTTACCTGCTGGATTAAGCATTATTCAACTCAAAAAAGGGCAGCGGTCCGACATCGTCTCGACATCGTTTCTGTCAGTGCAGCCATCTTGTTTGTGGACGTGACGTCATGGGTCACGCGCGCTCCGAAAAAAACTCGGAGCACGAAGAGCGCGCTCGAGTCGGCGCCCCTGTCTATTTAGTGAACGAAGTGCCAAACTCTCGCGCTCCGGAACACTGACTTAACGCGCCCAATAACGACACCAATCAGCTGTGGGCCTTACTTTACGGGATCGTGTTCGTTTCGTCTGTCTGCGCTCGCGGAGAGCACGCGGCGCCACGTGTACAAGGCCTGCAGTCGGTTGGTTCACCGGGCATATAAGGATGTATAGGGAGTATTCACTGGACGCCATATTTGTGGGTGCTGTTTAGAGCGCATGCTCAGAACGAACTCACATTAACAGGCTGCTAAGACCGGCACTTTTGATGGTGAGAAATGCACGTTGCAAAAGAACTGTGGAAGCTCGCCATCAGCATGCGCTCAGCATTCGCGCACACAGCTATGGCTAGCTTCCACAATTATTTTGCAACGTGCACCCCGCACCATCAAGATTGCCGGTCTAGGCAGCCTATCAATGTGAGCTCGTTCTGGGCATGCGCTCTAAGCAGTGACCTCAAATATGGCGGCCAGATTGCTACCAATCCAGTCTCGTCTTCGACGGCGTTATTCACCCTTTATGGATGTATATTTATACGCAACAGCAACGAGCAGTTCTTGGCCAAAGCCCGCGCCTCTATTTTCACAGTCCGTAGGCTGAGCACCTGACAGTTCCTTCGACCTCTGTGGTTGAGGACTACGACCTTTGTATAGAGGATGTCAGCTGGCAGTGAAAACAAGGTCAAGCTTCTTTACAAAAGTCTACAGAGTGAAGTGCGCATACTCTCGAGCTATGCGTACGTGGTACTGGGCGCAGTTTCTTCGTAAGCCTGCCTCATATTGTGACATACGTACACATTATTTGAACTTTCTCTTTAATTTCCAACTCAAGCGACCTGCTTCTCGGCTATCTTTATCAGCAAAAACAGGCGATGAATTACCGATCAGGGCTGTTCTGACCGATTCGGTGTTTCCAGTTAATTGGGGTTGTGGCAGTGATCATATTTCCCGATGGGATGAAACACCCAAGGTGCGGTTACGGAGGGTTTCGGAAATTCCCGAACCTTTTACAATCAAATTTCGGCAGTTTCGGTTTTTCAGGAGCTTTCCGTACATCGCAGCGTATAGTATATGAGGCTTGCTTGAGCGATGACAAACACAACCGGGTTTATAAAACGAAGAAATTTTCTCTTTAGCCCTACCGTGCTACGAAGTAGCATGATGAAACTGAAAACATTAAGTTTTGATCGCGGTTCATTTCAACAAAAATATTTCTGGTATATAAGTTTCAGGAAGTCGAAAAAAGCTCTCTTCTATAGTCGTGTAATATAAGCACGTCGAAACACAACTCTAGAATAAGTACAGTGCACACTTGATGAGAAGAAAAATTGCATCGCGCGCAATGGTGTCCAACGTTGCTTTCAGAAGAAGAAAGAGTCACAAGTTCCCCAAAGTGTTCTAGTCCGATTTCTTGGCCATTTAAAAAAACTTCAAGATTCGCCAACGCCGTTTTCTTTGTACTTAGTACGTGCGCGAGCGCGTATAAGTATGTGCGATAAAGGACACGAAAACGAACACAGAACTCAGTTTTCATTCTTGTTTCTACACTCTCGACATCATAACAAATAAAAACAAAAAATCACACACCGCCCCTCCTTGAGACGGCTTAATAGAACGGGGACAGCGGTTTTATCCTCACTCCCAAATCGTTTTATGTATTCTTCTTTTCTTTTCCAATATTTAATGATATAGAAGCGGCAGATCTTATGTATGTAGTACAGCTTTACTAAAGTGCCCCCCCCCCCCTTTCCCTCTTCCCGTCACCCTGCCTGACTCAGTCCTCAACATCCAATCAAGAGAAAACGAAAGAGGAAAGCGGGCAGAGAGACGGAGACACTTACAGGCCATCATCGCTACCAGTTGGAGACACTCTGAAATCTGGGCACCCTACCGCTCCCTTCCCAACGTGGTGAGAAGATGGTGCCGTCGCATCTTTTTGACTTTATCCCGGCTTGTTTGAAGAGCGCCGAAGGGGTGAGGCCTCGCGGCGACCTTCGGGCCGAGCGCGTCGACGGGCGCGACGGGTATGTGCACCCGGAAAATTGAGTTTATCCGATCCGACCTCCGGCCCGAGCAAAGGTCGCGTCGGTCAGGAGGAAGCCGCCGCCGCCGCCACGGCCGCCGCAGCCAAGCCAAGCCAAGGTTCGCCCGCCTGCTCCGTCCTCGCTCGCAAGCGGTGTTCGCGGATGTTCGCGCGGCGCGAGAAGGCCGCAGATTATACAACCAATTACTATACAACGAATGCTCATATAACGAATCCTTACGATACAACGAATGCTCATGCAGCGACTGCTCGTACAACGAATGCTCATACAACGAATGCTTATACTGTTACAAAGAGAAATGGGAGCTGATTGTGAAACTGATAGTAAACATCTAAGGAGACGAACTTGTGCATACAAACTCTAAGAGAACAATACCAGCATCTTGCGTTGGAGAAGGAAGGGCGACTGTCTCGAAGCAGCGCGTTTCATTTGGTTCCAAACGCGAGCTACGTTCAGGAATGTTCTGAAACAGAACAAGACGATGGAAGCCGAGAATGGGTTGTAACCTTCCAGAAAAGCAAAGATTGAGAAAAGAAAGAACCGGGACCATCGGGGTTCAAACCTCGTTCCTTCGCGTGGCAGCAGCGTGTTGTTGCCAAATCTGCAGGCACGCGGAAATGCAACAAATTCTCATAGAACGAATGTTTGTATACAACGAATGCTTGTACAGCGAGGAAGTGAGATATCTCGTCATTGCAGCAATTTGAGGAAATAGGGCACGATTTTCTGCATACAGCTCTGACAATATCGCGTTTAAAGCATAGAATTATAGTAACTCAATGGTTTAAATGGGCCACGACACACATTTTCAACTCCTTCCTCCTTAGCTTTAATCCTCAACTCAAAAGCGAAATGAGAAATCACGTGGTCGTTACAAGCTTACACCGTGCTTTTTAACCACACCGTGGAACTTGTCATTCTCAAGCGACGATAAGTGCCGTCACGGCACCGATTGGACACGAACGCGAATCCAAATATTCGTTGACGGATCGACTGATGACGAGCGCACGCGTCCGAGTTATGCAGGCCTCGTGTCCAGGGCGTGAGTTGGGTTCGTCTGACGCGCTTGGACACCGCGGATGCACCACAGTGAAAAGGCAGAGAGCTTTCTATACTTCGTTTCACTTTATCTGCGAGCGAAGTCAAAGCTAGAAGCGCGATACCAGCGCTTTTTGCGTTTCTCCCCGGTTCGCGCGCTCGAGCAAAGCCTGAACGCACGGAGCTTTCGTGCTCGCGCTTCCAGCTTTGCCTTCGCTCGCGCATAAGGTGAAACGAAGTATAAGGAAAGAAGATACGAAATAGTGCGCTATTTTTTCACATTTTCGTAGCGAAAAACAGGCTTTTGACATTCTACTATCTTTCGTTTGGCACACTAAGCGATATGCGATTAGTAAAATCCCGATCATGGACCTTTTAATTAAAGGGGCCATGAAAAGATTTTTCTACTTTTCCTAAATGCTACTTAGAATACCTCCCTAACGTCAATAACCGAATAAACTTGCCCTTCAGAGCGCAGCTCTTAGGCGCCCGTTTTTTTTGTAATAAGCTGCATGAGGTTGCTTCTTGCATCGACGCACCTTGCGCTACTTTTAAAACATGAAAGGGCTCCAGTACACGCCGCTTCACGGCTACAACCTCATGCAGCTAATTACAAAAAAAAAAAAAAAGAAGCTGATTTGAGCTGTTTTCGAAATGTTTTGTCGATGAAACATCGCGTGTCGATGAAACGATCTGTCGATGAAACGTCGTTCGATGAACTGATTGCCACCGATAGTTCATCCCCTCAAAATTCAGCCAGAACAATCGGCCACGGTGCCTTGTAGCTATCATATCCTGCCAACGTTAATCATAGCCACGCGCTGGGGTTGGCAAAGTAGAAAAGGCGTGTTGAGCTCCAGCCATTGTTAGAGTTCGGCTACTCTCATCACCGCAACGGTTGGACACGAGCCACTACCCGAGCGTTCGCCGAGGCATTAATTATTACGGGACGAAGTCGAGTGCTCACGCACTTCTCGTGTCCCATTCATGAGCCGAGCTCGACTGTAGTCAGGCGGGCGGTTTCGATCCCAGAATTACGCCATCGAGCTTTGCGAAGGCAAGACTGAAAGAAACAGCCCTTTTTTACCCTCGCAATTTCATCGCAACAAAAAGAAGCTTCTGAATCAGTGACGGTCTGTGCGAGTGTATATATATATACTTGCGGCAGACTAGGACGAGTGCGCCTCTGCAAAGTCATGAACATTCTAACCCGATATCGTTTCATGACCCCTTTAAGTGAGATCATCCCAGTATCTCTGATAACGATACAATGCATGTCCAAAGGCATCTATCGGTGAAGTACTGGGTGTTGTTATGGGAGTTACCGGAACGATCTACTAAAACTCTCTGGTGGGAAGTTTTCGTAAATCGTGTTCCACGTCTGGTGTTTACGCCACTGTGACGTTGTGGTACCAAATTTGAACTTGTAATTTGCAAAAACAAAAAAAATAAAAAAGGAGCTTCGTAGATTGCGTTGTTTCCTCCGCTAAGCCCTCCGCAACGAAGAAGCCGCTACTGCGCTTGCGCGCAGATAGCCTTGACTGTAGAGTTCCGGGTATCGTAACGGGTTGCGGAGCGCGTTGCGGGACGGCGAAAACCATTTACGAAAACTCCCTAAAGGGGATGGCAAGTTTCAGCCTTACGTTACGTGGCCTTTGCTCTTTTTTACCTTTGAGCCTTCCCACTAAACAGAACGGTGAAGTTATCCGCCAAATTTTCCGATCAAGATCAAAGGTCAAACGACCTTTCGAATTGGTGGATAGATTTACACCCCCTCCCCTTCCCCTCCTTCCCCATCACCCGGCCTGCTTGACCCATTGTGACGTTCTGACTTACGGCACGTGAGATTATTCAGGAAGCGAAGACGAAGTTGATGCATGGTTTATCATTTCAAGATTTCAGAGCGCCGAGAAGACAGAAGGAAAGAGAAACAACGTATGTGCCTGATGACTTCCTTTTATGCCTTCGGTTTATCTTTTGTGCGTTCTAAACTGTAAAATACAAAAAAAAAGCTTTTTATACATTTTTTGGGTTTAATTCTTACAAGGTAGGTAGCGACACGACGGCTCCACCCGTACACGATGCACTACTGGGAGTCAAGGTAGGCAGTCTCGCTAGCGCACGCTCGTAGCGCAGGTCACAGCCGGTCTGATGTACGCCGAGCAGTAGGAACGGAGCCGGGAGGGGGCATTCTTTTTTGAAGCCGTTGGTGGCGGCGAGAGAGAGCGCGGGTGCAACGCGTCGCTTCGCTTCAGTTGCCGTGCAGAACGCGGAAATTTTGAGACGGTGCAGCCTTTAGCCGGGCGGATACGACACCGAGCCGCTAGGCTATACACGAGCACGCGGACCGCCCAATTCGTGGCGCGGGTCAGGCGCATCGACCGTTTAAAATTTGATATCAACGTTCGGCGCTTGTAGTGCCTTGGCGCGTGTACTTCCCCGCATGGTAGCGAGCACAGTTGCGGAAAGAAAAGAGCAAGCTGTGCGTATAGGTCATACTATAGACCCGTTTCTCCAAGGGCGCCGCCATCTTGAATTGTCGTCACTTCCAGTATGGGCGAAAACATTGTTTTGCCGTCGCCACGTCAGTAAAAGACACTTAGGATATAAGCGTAACCGTCACACATTATCGTTTTGCCTCCCCTTATTTTTTTACTACTTACAGGTTGAAACGTTTAAGTATTTTTTCGTCGCCCATACCGGATACGCCTATTACGTGGCTGGAGACGAGAGTACACAGAAAAGGTCTATACTCGTATTCACCTCGAAAAACATAGGGGAAAAAAAAGTGCGGCTTTTTGCAAAGCATTATTAATTTCCTCCTTTTTGTAGCGAATTCAAATATATGTTGGTGTATTTTAGCTTAGCTACATGTTATTTTATCAAGGCGTACACGTTCCAAAGGCCAAAAGCAGCGTTTCTTCCCCCGAAAACCAGATCTTTTAAGAACTACTTCGAGCAGCGTATGGGACTAAAACTTCTCAATGTGACACCGAGTATAAAAAGAGAGAGAGAGAAGAAATATTTATTGTCAAACAAATGCCTTGTCGGGTGTAGTGTTGGCAATTTAGCGGTCTGAACCGCTAAATTTGAGGACTTTCCAATTGCCTAGAGGAAGAAATTGCCGTTTTGCGGATGGCAGGTTCTTCTGTAATTTTTGAATCATGTCAGTGTTGTTTTTATTTGTCTTTTTTACAGTCTAAACATTTTTTCTTTGCATTTATTAATCGTAAATAAACTTAGTTTGTGTAGTAGGTTAAAGTCATGGGGTCGGCGGCTCACTTTCGACGTTGTAAGTGAGAATAATGCTTGCGACGCCATTGAACTATTACCGTGGCACACATTAAAATATGCTGTGAACTGATTACGGCGTCAATGTGTCAATTCGCTTTCCACGTCTGCCAGATGACATGGGCCCAGTGAACTACATATAGGTGTATGCGCAACAATTAAGTACAAAATGGGGGCTATAAACTTTTAAACTTTGAGGCTGGCGAATGGTCTTTCCAAGCATCGCCAGAGGACCTCTAATAGAAAAACATAACTCACATCTTTTACAGCGGAGCTATTAATGGCGAGATTCCCCAGGATCCTGTCCGTCCTAAAATGACCTGATGACACAGAACTCTCTACAGCTACCGCCGTCTATGAGCGACGGCGGCTATCTTTCGAGCCTTTCCACTCTGGCTTAACGACTTGCGGTCGGCCATTACTTCATTCCCACCATAGAACAGCTTCGCTGGTCTTCCTTCTTTACAAAAATGAAAAGGCTGACACTTTTTTTTTCTTCTAATATAAAAGAGGTGCTAACGTGCAGGCAAGCTGGTGCGTATTAATCATGATGTTTACACCCTGAGACTGGAGAGGAAATTTGAAGATATGAAATCTTCAAGTTTCCTTCCCTCAAGGTGGTTTAAACATCATGATTAATTTTAATTTAGTTACCGAAGCATTGAAAAGCAACTAAATGTTCCACAAGAGATCGAAACTATTAACATGCACGTCGGCAGGTATGGCTAGACAACACACGTGCTAACACCCTGTAACAGTAATATCATTGAGTGGACATATGTCTGTGCGTGGAAGCACTATGAGTCGAACCGGAGAGCTTCCTTCAATGGGTTCTTTTATTCAGTGTACCGTTTAAACCTAATTATAGCAGTAGATAATGTTTAAATCTTTCCTGGCCACGGGAAAAGTAGCACTTTTCAAAGGCTCGGTGCAAACGCTTTAATTTCCCTAACTTGCAAATAGAGGAATATGACACATCAAAATGTGGCCAATTAGTTGTTCTTTCAAAAGAAACAGAAGTTGGTGTCATGTGGGAAAAGGATGTCACAATTTTATTTCTTGAAAATACAATGTGTGTGCGGAAGGCTTATAAACGCCGAAACTTCTCCAGCTATGCCAAATTATACGACAAATAAGAAACATTCCGAATACACAAATGTTCCCCACACTCATGGCTATTACTACTGAAAGTTAGAAAGACCACGAAGGCTCGTGAAAGCAAATCTTGAATCTCCTGAGCGCGGCCCGCGCCTCTGTGCGTTTATAGACTGCTCGCACCTGGCGAGGCGAAGCACACAGCCAACACCAACTACGCGAATCGCACGTGCGAATCAAGGCGGCGAAACACAAGCAGAGAGCCCCGACGTTACGCTGGAGCAAAAACGACCGTTAAAAGATCGCTCGGATATGGGAGTTAACGAAAATAAACACTCGCCAAACGCTTTATAGAGTAAAAAAACCTAAATACATACCTAAAAAAAACAAAAAAACGTGACCACGTTTGTTGCTATCTAATTTTTCAACCGCGAGAACAAACGTCGCGTGTCGCACGCGCGCGCTTCCCGCGGTCGAAATATCTACAACCCTTTCCCCTTGCCAGCCGCCCAGCGTTGTCCCTGTTTTAGCACGCGCTCTCAGAATAGCTAGCTGCGCAACGGGCCTCGTCGGGTGTACGCTCAAGAAGCCTCACCACCACACTTGACAGATCAACCCCACTCCAGAATCCCTCTCCTACCCGCACCCAACACGCAGCGCGGGCGCGCGCGAGACCAAGTTCAGTCACCTCGTCCAAAAGTCGTCAGACACGCTCGTACATGCAGCGTAAACCAGATTCTAAGAGCAAGCGCGCCAAGTAAAACGCGGCTACCTGAGCCCCAGAAACGCTTTTCAAGAGTTAGTATACACCCACCCTGTCCAGAGCCAAACCCGACGTTCTAACGGCGGCATTACAAAGGCCTCTCCACACCAAGAAAAGCGAATGACTTCGAAAGTTCGAATTAGTCGAACTTTGAATTAAAAAAATACGCCCAAAATGCGGGTATTTACATTATTATTTAGTACTCACTCGACAGAAGTGGTTGATGTTTGCTTCACAGAGCCGGAAGAGAGGTGATTCTAACTAGTGCCACTGCATAAGCTATGCCAGTGCTGGGAAGTACTTTAAGTATATTGTACTTAAAGTACTACTTCAAGTAGGTTTAGGAAACTTGTACTTCACTTGAAGTACATTCTCTGAGTATGTACTTGTACTTTACTTAAAGTATTTTTTCTGGTACTTTCCGAGGAAAGTACTATTCCAGACTTCACAGTACATTTCCCAAATTTGGTTTTGTTAAATTTGTATCACGAAATGATGCTTTGTCAACTCCGAAGAAATACTGGGAGGGATATTCTACTCTCACCAGAGACGTGAGCAGACAACGCATCGCTCCGGCTTGTTCTGGGGGTGGCTTTCCAGTAGCTTTTTGAACTCTCGCTATTTCTCGATCAGTCAGCGCGAGCGAGAAGGTTTAAAATATTATGAGAGCACAATTAATCATAATCTAGCACCTGAAACTGTGGGTCGGAACAATCAAACTTTCAAGTCGAAGAAAAATACAACAGAGGAGAACGTCACAAGGTTTTGAGACAATCTCTTTGGTCTTTTCCTTCGACTTGAAAGTTCCTTTATTTTTTCGCACCCCAATCTCAGGTGTCACATTATGATTAATTATCACAGACTCGTTTTCACACTCACTGTTTTTTTTTTCCTTAAAGAGAGGACACTCCACTATGAGAGGATTGCTTGCGGAAGCTACGGGGCTGACGTCATGCTCTCTCCTAGTACATTAAACCCCCTTGGGTGCAACGATCCAGTGCAAGCGGCGCCAAATTCAGAAGAGGGACTTCTGAATTTGGCTCCATTCCTGAAAATAACTACTCTGTGGCCACTTGATTTTATCAAATATTCGCCGCTGATTTTGAAAATAGGTCATGCACCCCTTATTACCCCCGAGCAATGCATACCAGTTAAAAAATCACTGTATCGGAAAATTAAAGGACATCATAAAATATTGTTTTAAAATACTTGCACTTTACTCTTAAAGTACATTGTATTTATAGTACTTTACTTCAAGTACATTGCACCCAGTGTACTGACTACTTTACTTAAAGTACATCACGTCTCATTTACTTTGTACTTTACTTGAGGTACCTTTTAGATGTACTTTACCCAACACTGAGCTACGCTTACAGTATCGGCACTTCATTCGCCGATTTTTCCTCTGGGCGCCGCCATCTTGGTGTTTAGTGCAGAGCGGGCGCAACTGGCGATCGTCACATTATGAAAAATGCGACTTCCTGAACTCGAGATACGGTGTCGAAAAAGCTCAGGCGATGGCAGGTTTTTCTCCGTCGCGGACTGCTTTAGCGTTTTTGAAGAACAAAAACTCATTTTTCACGATTCCTGATAAAGCTCCAGATAACTGGCAACAATAATTTTTAGCTCCAAAGTGGCTCGAGTGTCGTTACTTTAAATCGTAAAGTATTTAGTGGCTCTAATTCTAATAAGTCGGCTCTCGTGCATCGCGCTCGGTTCACGAAGTCGAGGGCGCTTGAAGTGGAGCAATCTTGTTCCATTCTATCACTGTTGAAGCTTGTGAGACTGCCGCGAGGTGGCTCTGACTTTGAAAAGGGTATATACAGGGCGCTTTGACAAAAAAGAGAGCGCCGATATTTGCTTCTCGTGTGTGTATAATACCGAAGAAGATCACCACTGCAGGTATATATATATATGAGACGCGCCGCCAAATCATGACAAATACCCGGTCCTCGTCCAGCAGAAATAATGATGGAGTTTCGTTCGGTGTTCCTCGAGAGCCGAACTTTCGGGAAAGTCTTCTCGTTGGAGGCCTTTCAGTTTGTGCAGCGGTGGCGTTTGTTTGCTCCACAATGGCGCTGTCCCGGATCACTCGTGCGGACGAAGCCACCCTTGGCCAGTCACGACGAATCAAAGCCGGCGAAGGCCAGAGGACGAAACAGTCACGCTATACGCGAGCAACTAGCGACGATGGACGCCATTAATTATTTATCCTTCTCGCTTAATCGCCGCGCGGCGTCGCGATCTGTCCGTGAATGGGCCCACCTCGAAGCCGAAGGAAGTTCACTGGAAAGCTCTTCGCACTCGAGCATCGGACAACATCGGGGACGTTTTCAGAGTTGGTCGTGGCTGAAGCGTTTTCTTTTCACCTTATAACAGCTGGAGAGTCTGCTTTCTAGATAAGCCAGTTGCCCGCAATCCACGACGAAAGCGCGTTGGATGCCGAAACTAAAATTATGTTTAAACTTAAAGAAAAGAAAAAACTACGCTCAGAAAAAAAAGTTTGCGTTATGGTTTTGAGCATGACAATTCATCATGACCCTGGTCACAGCGCAGGTTGTATTTTTTATGTTTAGACATATATTACCAGCATCGTTTTTCACCGTGCTCCTTCCATGGTTTGCGGCGATAAAATCCCCACTGTTTTGCGGGAGATTAGACGCTCCAGGTTTGTTAGAGTGAATTGTGGCAGAGCATTTGAGACGTGCACATCACTGATGTTTTTTTTTCGTTGTTTACTCTGTTAACCATTGCCGTTATTGGGGAGTGGTGGATAGACTCGCCTTTCAGAGAGCTTCGACAATTTGTTTACCTTCGGTATATCGTCTTTCGCCTAGCTGCATAGATACTTGCATCGTAGAGGAGGGCCAGAGCATTCTCGGCAAGCCCCATTTACTGTGGGCCCCTATGGAAGGAGAATAAAGAAAAAGTGAAAGCCGTTTACAACTCCCTGTAACGCCGAATTAGAGCGCAGCTCTTGAGGAGGAGGAGGGGAGGGTACGGGGGGGGGCCAAATGACCACAGGGGAAGGGGGGAGGGGTCACATGGCCTCAGAGGGGGTCACTTGACGTCACTGATGACGCCATCAATGATGATGACGATGACGATGCGGATGCCGATGACGTCATCAGTGACGTCACTGATGACGTCATCAGTGATGATGACGATGACGATGCGGATGCCGATGACGTCCTCAGTGACGTCACTGACGAGGTCATCAGTGATGATGACGATGACGATGCGGATACCGATGACGTCATCAGTGACGACACTGATGACGTCATCGGCATCCGCATCGTCATCGTCATCATCATCACCGTGACCTCGGGGGTCACGTGACCAGGGGATCACGTGACCTGGGGGACCACGTGACCTGGGGGGACCACGTGACCTGGGGGACCACGTGACCTGGCGACCACGTGACCTGGGGGACCACGTGACCTCGGGGGGATCACGTGACCTGGGGGTCACGTGACCTCGGGCGGTTACGCCGACGGCGACGGCGACGGCGACGCCGACGCCGCTCAAGCCCGAAACGGGCGCCTAAGAGCTGCGCTCTAAAACGTAAGATCAATCCGCGTTATTTTTTTCATTACATCTTTAAAAGCCGCAGAGCGTACGCTGCACGGTGATGCATTTGTAACAACAGTAACTGGTCTTCTGCTACACAATGGTGCCTGGAGCATGTCTCCAACTTGTGTGTTTAGCGTCCTATGCTGCCCGTACATCAAAAGTTGTCCCGAAGGGGCCACAAATGACGTCACAGCCGCCGGAGTGTCATGCCGTCGGATGTCGCGATCCTGGTGGTTGGTCGTAGAAATACTGGGTAAAAGCACGAGCGAACGCGAGGTGTCGCTGTCGCCACGGCGTCCCAACTTCTGGCTGCCGAAGTTTCCGTGAACTGTCACATAGGGGAGCGATCTGCAGCAGAACAGGCGCCTGCAGGATCCACCACCGCTGCTGGGACACCGCCAGGATCGCGAACGCAGACAGCATGACACTTCTATGACGTCACCAGGAGGAAATTGAGGGACCACTTTTTTGGACGCGTTTCAGGCACTATAGTTACACTCCGTTTTGACTCTTGCAATGATGCACAGCGAACGCCACTACATATCCCGGCCAAAATGTTCTAAGGGAACGTAATTAGGTCATTACGCGTCTCTTGTGCCGCTTCGCCACTCTTGAAAGTCACGTGAACCTCACATGGCGTTGTGTTGGCTTCGATGGCTCATACTGTCCGCTGTGGTGCAATTCGAAACGTAGGATTACTTGCGAAAAGCTCGGGTATCGCCGCCTGGTGGAATTTTTACACAACCCAGAGTGAGGATACTTCAGCTTCCTCCGCTGGTGCAAGCACGTGCAATGCCAACCTTCTATGCACTATGAAAATTAAAATATAACCGCGTGGGTAGCACCTGCACTGCCCATAGTGAACAAAACAGAAGCGCCCCTAGCGAGCTTCTCATCGCGAATAATCATTTCATCCAATGATGACCAGCTTCACACGCTCCAGTGCCATTTTTCAAGAAGCGCTACAAAGGTGCATCCTGCAGGATAGTGCTGAAAGCGAGGCCCACGGCAGTTGATGCCCAGGAGCGTGAAAACGTTTGTTTTATTTTCTTTTTGGGAATACCGCCATTTTGGCAGACAATGTTTCAGTGTCTCACTGCATCCTTTTCTAAACTCGGATGAGAAGGCGTGAAAATGGCTTCGTCTTCCGGCTCCCTGGGCCTCCCTTTCGCCAATTTTTCTCGCGGTCGCTCCTCGCCGCGCTTGTCGCTCTCGCTGTGCGAGCATCGTTGGCGGCGCCCGCGGGCGTTAACCCTCGGGCCCTCGGTAGGGGAGCCGACTCGAACACAGCCCGAAGCCCCCGAACGAAAATAGAGACGAACCTCTTTTCTCTCTGCGCCGCGCTTTTTGCTCCACGTGCTTCCCTCATCCGTCCTTGCCCGCGCGGTATCTTTTACGGGCCCTCTTCTCCGAGACAAAGTCAGAAAACGAAAAAGAAGAAACAACAAGGAGCTTTTGTCTCGTTCGAACCTAGTTTTCATTTGCTTATTTCATTACGCAGCTGCTGCTTTTTTTCTCTTCTTTCCTCTACCATTTGTCTTGGTCAAAGACATCGAAGGTTTGGGGTTTTGTTGCCGCCGGGTTGTCTCGGTGGTTCTCCTCGTTTATTTATATCTAATTTAGCGGCACGGAGTCATTATTAATGCCGCGCTTGTATTGTGCGTGTTGCCGCTGCCGACGACTAAGACAAATGGAGCGGTGAAAAAGACGAACGAATTACCCCTCTTCTTTTTCTAACTTTCTGTCAGGTGTGTCCTGTTACGCTCGTTTCGAGTTCACGAGGGAGAGACCAAAGAGAGAGAGAGAGAGACGCTGAAAACGGCAGAGAGAAAGAGAGAGGCTAACGAAGAAAGCCGCGCCGGAACAGACCTTTCAAGGGTAGTTAGAGGGCCAAGGCCCCGAGCCAGGCGGCACTGCCTGACCACACGCACTGGTCTACGTTGCAAACTTCACGGTCAAGACATATCCGGGTTGGTTACAGACTATCTAGAACCATCTGGTCGGCAAGATTAACTGCTCACCTTAAATAGGATCGAAGACCAGTAATTTAGGAATTAACCCGCTCGGAATATAACCGATCACATGACTCGTACCGCGGCGGCTTTCGGCTTTTTGTGTTGGTCGTCTCGGGTGCCTATTTTTTTTTAAGCGTTTTCTTTTTCTTTGAGAATTCTAGTCTCTCAAAACAATACGAAGACTCAACCTTAAAACAAATGATAGAAATTTGCCGGCAGCGTGAATCCTAACAAGATTGCACGTGGAAAAGCACCAGATATAATACTTGTAGTCCACACACTCTTGTCTCCACGTTTCACAAGGTTCATCGCGCGTGTCTCGCTTTGCTTTCCTCTTGATGACGCCGACGTCTTAAGAACGTAGGTCGTGGTTGGTACCGAGCATCTTACTATCGCGCCACCGGCAACGACATAGCCGATATAAGAACGCCAAAGAAAGATTCACAACGCAAGAAGAGTGAACGTAATAAAAGGGCATATCACGTCCCGAGTTGTTAAAACCGTATGTGACTACATTCGTACTTCAAAAAAAAAAAAAGTGTGATTTTTGTTTTTTTTAGAACACGAAGGCAGCAAATCACACGGAACAGCTCAAATATCCCGGCAAAATGATAGAGAGCCCGGAATAGACTCGTTACATGGGGGGGGGGGGAGGGGGTGCGCCTAGGACAGCGAGCATGTGAGTCGTCACGCTCATCGCCCCAGCGAGTCACAAACAGCATTTTCCAGATCTCATCGCATAGAGCCGCGCTAACAATTCTCCTCCAAGAGACAGTCGTAGATACCGTCTGGGGCGTGTTTCCTCCTTGTCACATTAGAGAGAGAGAGAATAGTTGTTTATTTACAGTCACGAAGTGGTCATACAAACACTCTCTGGAGACATGTTCTACGCACACCTATGTATGAAGAAAACCCGCTGAGACGTGTCTGCAGATGATTTTGTCGTCATGTCTGCAACAAACAACGTTTGTTTTTTTGTTGTTTTTTTTTGTACGAGGAGAGGGACCGCAGCTTTAGGCCCTTTCTTTCTCGCCTATACACCGTTCCATAAGAGCGTTTGAGAGCGCGTTCGTTGCCTGCGTTTGTGTGTTACGCACGCGCACGTATTGGCTGGCCGCGATTACGAGCGGGCTGGACTGTGATTTAGCACGTGTGGACTGGGATTTTTTTGTAAACGGTGGAAACGTCCTGTACTCGGATTCGGATCGAGAACCGCAGTAAAAACAAGTTCGGCTCCACGCGGAGCATTACTAACTTCACCCCTTTATGTGGAGAATTAAAGGAGCTGCGCAACGATATTGCGTAGGAACGTTTTTTGCTTTACACCACCTTACTGACCAAGAAGCGTATTCGTCGCGATGAGATTCCAAGGATACTACGTCCATCGAGAGGCGAACTTCACCAGCGTCCATTATCTTCGATAACGACGAGACTTCCTCGGATTGATGAACGTCGCTTGGAACTGTCTGGTGAACGTCACGGTTCGCGTGGTTTCGACAGGGGCAGTGTGCCAGCGCTCTCGGACCAGCGAGGATACACAGGTGCCGACGGCTCTAAGACGACCGTCAACCAACCCGTGGACGCTGACGGATTCTTGCAGGTCGGGCCACGCCGACGCGTGAAAACTTCAGTCGGCTCGGCCAAAGCGAGCAAGTTACGTGTTGTGGCTAAGCCTCCGAGGAAGAAGGCTCTTTTCGTCTCTCGGCTACACCCCGAGACAACTTGTGAAGAAGTCTCGGAAATCGTGGGAAGTGTATTGGACAGCCAAGGTTTCGAATGCACGAAGCTGGCCTCAAGGTACGACACCTACGCTTCGTTTCATGTGTCTGTTAACGATGAAGATTTCGAAAAGCTCGTTTGTCCTGACTTGTGGCCGGAGGGCTGCCTTTTTCGGCCGTTCTTAGGCAGACTTAGGCTGGACGATGAGCGTAGCGCTCCGAAGCTTAAACCAAAGCAAGGGGAAGATCGTATCGCCCCTTTAGACTGCTAAACCTTAATGCACGAAGTGCTGCCAATAAGGCGGTAGAGCTGGAAGGTGCTCTATTGGCATTTGATCCTGATGTTGCAATTATAACCGAAACTTGGTTGCATAGTCAAATAACTGATAGTAGTGTTTTCCCTGATGGTTTTAAAGTTTTCCGACGTGACCGCGGTTCGAGAGGGGGAGGGGTCGCTCTTCTGGTCAAGGAGTCACTTCAGTGCACGTCCATTGAACACAACTATGACTGTGAAATGGTTTGGGCTACTATATGCTTTGGTAGCCAGTTAATGCTTGTAGGAGGAATGTACAGATGTCCCCAAGCTAGTATCGATGTTTTACGTAGTTTATTTGAGTTTCTTTATTCCAAAACCAAGCAATTTTCACGTGTAGTATTGGCCGGTGATTTCAACTTGCCAGACGTAGACTGGGACAGCGTTATGCCCAAAGGGAACTGTGAACATTCAAGACTGCTTGTCGATATTGCTTTTGCCAATAATTTAAGCCAGGTGGTCAAATGTCCCACGCGCGTGTCAAACGGTTGCGAGTCATTGCTTGATCTTGTGTTTTTATCTGAGGGCGTTGCCAGCAGTGTTCTTGATGTATTTATCGCGGATGGCATATCTGACCACGCAATAGTTGTGTGTGACTTATCAGCTCCGCATTATTCGTACAAAGTGCCCGAGGCTAAACGTTATCGTGATTTCACCCTGGCAAGCGATGTCGATATTCTCGACTTCTTGGAAGTTGCTCTTGACAGATTTACTGTTTTTTACGAGGAAAACGATGAGTCGGTGGATAAGCTTTGGCTCTTTTTCAAGCAGGTTGTCTTTACATGTATTGAGAAGTTTGTTCCAGAGCGTTCATCAAAAAGAAAGAAGAACAGTCCATGGGTGACGCGAGATATCTTACATCTAAAACGGAAAATAAATCGATTAGAAAGGTTCCAACCAAGTTTAAAATTTAAGCTTCCACATTTACGTCAAGAGTTACGAACCTTAGTGCGCACATCTAAATATCGTTATTTTAATGTCACAATGCATAACTTCCTAAAGGAAAACCCAAGAAAGTTTTGGGCGCATTTGACAAAAAAGAATGTGACGATTAAGGAGCTTAGTCATAGCGGAAGGGCGATTGTCGATGAAGAGAGCATCGCAAGCGAGTTCAATTACTTTTTTTCTTCTGTGTACACAGTCGACAACTCTGTTTTGCCGTCATTTACTTATAACAATTGTGGGATCGGTGACTTAGTGGTCTCAGCAGAAGGTATTTTCGACAGTCTTTTGCGATTAGACATTAGGAAGTCGTGCGGCCCGGACGAAATTCCTAATGCTTTTTTACATAAGTATGCTGAATGGTGTTCCAAGTTTCTTTTTTGGATTTACTTTTGCAGTTTAAAAACGGGTGAGGTGCCACTAGACTGGAAAGTAGCTAAGGTAGTGCCCATATATAAGAGTGGCGATAAAAAGGGTGTTTGCAACTATAGACCAGTGTCGCTTTTAAGTACGTGTAGCAAAGTCCTCGAACATTTTATTTTTAAGCATATCATAACTTTCCTAGAATCAGAAGCGTTCTTAGTTGATGAACAGCACGGGTTCCGACGAGGATACTCGACAGTGACTCAACTTCTTCACACGATCCACAACTTTGCCTCAGCCATCGACAATGACGGTCAGGTTGACACTATTTTTCTAGATTTAGCTAAGGCGTTCGATAGAGTTTCGCATAGGAAGTTATTACATAAGCTGAAGCAAGTACTTGGCAATGAATGTCTCATGAGGTGGCTGGATTCTTACCTCACGAACCGTAAACAGTTTGTTTGTGTGGGCAAGGCTGAATCCACTGAGTTACCTGTTCTTTCTGGAGTACCTCAGGGCTCGGTGCTTGGTCCGCTGCTGTTTTTAGTTTTTATAAACGACCTGCGAGTAGATAAGCCCTCTATACAGTGTCGTTTTTTCGCTGATGACTGTGTATTATTTTCCCGGATATCTAGCGTGTCGGATCAAAAATGTTTAGATGACAGCGTTAAATTTATTTTTTCATGGTGTCAGAAGTGGCAAATGACTTTGAATGTTAAGAAGTGTGTGCAAATGTCTATAACGCTGAAAAAGGTTCCCCTGTTCTTTTCCTATACCATTGACTCAAACGCTTTACAAGTAGTTAATGAGTATAAGTACCTAGGTGTTACAATTACGTCAAACTTAAGTTGGGCTCATCACATTGGGCAGGTTATTGCAAAAGCGTCCAGTAAATTGTGGTCGTTACGAAGGACTATGACCCACTGTACTTCTGAGACGAAGCTCACGGCGTATAAATCTCTAATCCGGCCTCTGCTGGAATATGCTGATATATTATGGGACCCTTATTCACAATCGCAAGTTGATCAGTTAGAAAGCATTAAAAAAAATCTCTTAGATTCATTTATAATTCGTACGGCAAAGATTCACATGTGACACCGTTGTATGCAGCATCCGGTCTAACCGAGTTATCACGTAGAAGGAAATTAAAACGTTTGAAATTTTTTCATAACATAATATATGATAAAGTTGCTTTGAAGTTTGATAAGTATCTGCAGTATAATGATAGCCGTGATACAAGGCAGAAACATGAAAAACTACTCCGTGAGTTCCGTTGCAAGAAAGATGTTTTTAAACATTCATTTTTTCCTCGAACCGTGTGCGAGTGGAATGCGTTGCCCCACAGCGTGACAGCTATTGTTTCTGCTGCTTCGTTTGCTAGTACAATCGATGATCTTTTCTTTGTTGCCAATGAATAAGTTACCTGTTTGTTTTATTTCCATGCCTGTATGTACGCGAACTAGGATTCCCTGACGTTATATTTCCACCACCATGCCTTGGCCCTCAAAAGTTGGCCGGCAGTATCCTCAAATAAATAAATATATCCTTGGAATCTCACCGCGACGAATAAGAGGGGACTTTTTCTTTCGGTCTCTCCTTCGCAAAATCTGTGGGGACTATGACAACAATGCGATCGCCAGGAGTGCGTCATCAAGTTACGCGATCCCTGCTGTGACGATATTTAAATGCTGCTCATACAGTGGACACGTGTACATTCAATTTTCGCTCGTGGCAATCGATGCCTCGGCATGCATTCGGGTAGTAGCTCGTGCCGAATCGCTGGGATGACAGG
>JAZHYW010029559.1:0-11663 GCA_037355805.1 Ixodes ricinus
AGAGACACAAGGCGCGTCAAGCCTGTAGTAACGCTCGGCGGCCATTGAGAGAACGGCGTTCGTCGCTAACAACACCGAAGAAGGAATCACGAAGAAAGGAGCGTGAACATAATCAGCCCACACCCTGCTCTTCTTAAACAAAAGCTGAAGCACTCTCCAATAAATTTGAGTTGGGATGTCGAGGAATTCGCGCTCCTTGCACTAGATGGCAAAAAGCGACTTCCGGTGCACGTTACTCCGTAGTAAAGGAGTCGCGCTCTCGTGCACCGAGTCCTGAGACGGCACGACGAGGGAAAGGAGCGCTGTGTGACGTATTTCCCGATCGCTGACGAAGTTCCGGTACTGAAAGAGAAAAAAGAACGGCAGAAGCAGCTGCGTCGACGGCGGCGTGGCTCCGCGGTTTCCTCGCCTCTGTTAATGAAAAGTGTTCAAGGTACGACGAATAGCGCGTTCAACTTTCATTTCTAGCTCAGGCTCTTTTCAGAAAATGCCTTAGAGCGTACTTTCGTTTGTTTCAAATATGATAATAAACCTCGTAAACGTTCAATTGACGCCGTGTTTTGATGGCCGTTGTGCAGAAACTCGGGGATTATCGACGATAGTCCTGACCGTGTTGAAAAGAGCAAGGCAAGGGTATGAACGTGACTATAGCCCGCGGTTGGGCACTCACGCAGAACATGATCCCGAGTAATGTTTTGTTTGCGTAGCTGAATCGGGGGGTGTCCGAGTATGAGACAATGGCCGACGCTCGCTTCGGCCGACAAAGCGATCGCCAAGCGCGGCCGACTTCCCGCGTGTGAACGAATTTATTTTACAGGAAGTTAGTCAAGAAGTGCAGAACAAACGTATGGCCGTAAAAAGTACCTTAACAGGCGGCGCAAATTCACCAAGCTCCATATTTTACGTACGAAAACGTTTTCCTGTCGTTCTTTTATACTTTTATAAACGTAGCAAGTTTTGCATCGCCCTGCTAATGGCTCGATCGCTTTGGATCGCTTCGAATAGCAGCGCTAATGTCTACAGTTGCTCGCGTTTATTTTGTTTTCGACAACGTTGTTGAAATTTTTTTATACCGGCGTCAAATAAAAAAATGAACGTGCTCGCCGTTGTCTGCTTCCATTGTATTCGGAGACCACTTGCCACAGGGGAGGAACCGGAAACTACGTAAAAGCAACTGAAAAGCTGCGCTTTTTTTTCTTTTTTTCGTTTAGTGAGCGTTTGGGTACTCCAATTCGAGTTATTGCGCTCGGAGCTGCTACTGAAGTCGCGCATTGCCGCAGGGTATGCAGCGAGCCTTTCTGCCCCCTGTTATCTGTTTCAAGCGTCGTGACTTCATCGTAGGCATCCCCGAGCCAGCGTAGTGGAGAACAAGGGTCATCTGACCCAACACCTAGAAACCAAGGCCTGTACGCCAATTCCGTGACGTCACGGCAGCTATCGTCAAGCGCACGGAAAAGCGACGGAGCAGGCGCGTTCCGGCACGCTGGCTGGGCGCCCCGTAGCTTCGAATGGGAGTGCTTGTACGATTGTTATTAGGGAGTTTTAGTAGACCGTGTTCCCCCCTCCGCTAAGCCCCTCCGCTGCCCGGAACTCTACAGCCAAGGCCACCGGCACGCAGGTGCAGTGGCGGTTTCTTCGTTGCGGAGGGTTAGCGGAGGGGGAAACACGGTCTACTAAAACTCCCTATTTACGCGTGCATACCGAGGGCCTAATTAATAGTGTAGCACTTTCTTGTCCTTGACCTTGTTTCGCTTGTCCTTTCTTGTTCCACCTCTCGTGCTTGTCCTTTGCGCTTTTCGATTTTTTACGATCTGTAGTCAACTGGCCAATTTAATTAGCCAGTTGAATAGTTAATTTCGTTGCAGTTTTTACACTTAGGCGCCCGAGGGAAAACTGAATTCTAGGCTTTTTTTTGTTGAATAACAAGGAGGAAAAACAATCATGATAAATACTCTTGAGAATGGCCTCGCCGCAAATGTTTATTTGACCTTTACAAAACCGAAGATATTGCTGGTCTACAATCACAAATATCTTACTTTGAAACGCATTCAATGATTTTTCCAGTCATGCCATTGCAATAATGGGTTTTATTGAAAATGAAGCGCTCCTGAAAGTGTTTTGCTCATGTATAGTAAGAACTATAGACTTAAAAATTAGCACTTCGGTACTATTATTTTTAGCAAATTTTTAAAATTCTATTCTGGTGGCAAACAAATGTTAATAATAACGTTTTTACTGCAAATGGTATTATGTAAAACAAAAGAAAAGCATATGATCAAACGTTTACCTGTGGTAGACATAGACTTTATTTCTTCGCTCCCGATATGAGCCGGAAAATTTGAGTTATTCGAAACAGAAAATCCTTATTTGCCACTTTGATTGTCATGGGCGCTATGAATGCGCAATATGCCTGCAAACAATGCTCTCTGCAGATGCCCATAGGTGCTAGAGATACCCAGGGAATGCACATATGTGTGATATATGATTTGTATCGAAGTCACAATCTGCTTTGCAAAATTCTAACAAAACTATTGTGGACCTGCAATGCAAGAGTAAATCGGTACAGATCGAAGAAAAAAACGCGAATACTTTAAAATGCCTTTTTAACTGTGGGGTAAAGGAATAAAAAAGTAAAAATGGCAGAAGAAATGTTTTTTTTCTTCGTAACTTGTTAGACATGGTGAACACAGAGCACCCTATATTGAGCAGGCGGCTCGCATGCTAAACGCAGGATAAACAAATCATTCAGATACACATGATTATGAACAAACAATATTATGATTATGGACAAATAATATTAAGAATATGTGCAATATGTAATTGTCCACATTACACTATATACAAACACTAAATATGATTATGTAAAAACTGGAATGGATTATGAAGCAATTTTTCTGTTTCCCAGATTTTCAGCTTTTCGTTTCTTAGATTTGTCGTTTGCTACAACAAGCCTGTCGTTCATTCTACAACAAAAGATTTTTTTTCAGCAAAATATTTGCGCTGCTTACATGCTTCAGCACCCGTTTGCTCGTGTGTCCGTCCTCACAGAGATAAAGTCGGAAGACCCTTCGCTGGCTAGCAGCTCCAACGTCAGGTTCGTGACGAGCTGGCGCTGTTTCGGCATTTTTAGGAACTCCGCCTTTCTTTTTTTTAACAGTTGTTCAACAACAACGTAGTTGTATGAGACGGCGTTTTTAAGCTGAACGTCGCTGGATAAACAAGCCCTCCTCGGCCCAGTTCTTTGTCGTAATGTTTCTGTGCCGCCATGTAGCATGGTCCACATATGTGGGCCTCTCGAATTATGTCGTAAGTTCGTGAAATATCGCTCGCACAACTATAGTCGGTTACATGTCAAGAAGAAGGGAGCTCCTCCCACGCTTGTGGGAGGAGCTCCACAAGCGTGATGCGCCCGTTTCAAATCCCTCCGCAGTCGAAAGAAGAGTTCACTGGAAACGCTCCTTGTTCCGCTTCAATGGATAGATAATGGCCACAGAGTGGTGCCAACTTGTCTCCGACCCCCACTTTTTAAGAAAGCGACCTTTGTATTCATTGGAGGGGAACCGAGCCCCTGAAAGCAGCCTTTGTATCCATCGGAGGGGGAAGCTAATCCCCGAAAGTCGTATTTGTTTCCATCGGAGGGGAAACTCTAATCTCCCTCTCGTGGCTTCCACAATGCTAAGTCAAAGTCGAAAGATAAAGCAAATATGTACAGAAAGGCAAGACCCTCCTCGCCCGTTGGCCGCGACGTCACGGAAACGATGGGACGCTAGTGGATGCAGAGGTGGCGGAGGGATGTATGATTCCCTTTGAGGGGCATTTGCGCTACCTTCTTAGCTTGTAACCTACTATAGAAGAGATAATTTTGTTTTGTATAGATAATAGCCACTTGACAAGTCTAAAGACATATTGAGGCGGCCGCTTCTATTACTGCGTTGTCGGCGAACTTACTCCGGCCTTGGCTGCACAGTCTGCGCTGCTATTTGTTTTGTGAACCGAGGAAAACCCACAAATCTCAAAAATGATGTCTCACCTTTTTGTACTTGGGCGGAACGAAGTCCTCTCGAGGTATTGCACGTATATTAGCCTTGCGCAACTCTTTGTCTCGAAAAAACAAAAAGAGATCCACTTTCATTCCCGATTTGCGGCTCGCGCTGCACCGTGGCACACTACACGTTTGCCGTAAGTCGATATTACTATAGTCACATCACAATGTTCCTAGGAGACGCGCATGGACGTTGCAGGGGCCGATAGCTCGCACATCGTGCCAGTACCAGACGCAAGAACATAATCCAGAAACAGCGCACCTGTCTGCGCACTCCGCAGCCGGCGTTCTGGCATGAGATAGGCACACAGAAATAAATATGCCGACGTGAACTCCTCTGCTTCGCGAGAACACCAAAAAGGTTAATGCAGCCGCAGTGAACATGAAAGACACCCCACCCCGTTTTCGCGTGACCACTGCAGCGAAAACGGATGTCTATAGTCGGTGACAAGTTAAGACTAAAGTAGAAGCTCCTCCCGCCTCTTGTTACTTTAGCAGAGCAAACGCTGGAAAGGAGGTTGCCTTCTCTCCAGCGTTCGCTCTGGTGAAGTGGAAAAGAGGTGGGAGGGAGCTTCCACTTTACTCTAAGTTGTCACCGACTATCGACTGCTTTTCGACGCTGCGCCGATGGCCTTGAGATTGAGAGACGGATCTCGGTGACAGTGCTGTTTTCTGAAGAGCTCCCTGTGTTCGTGACGTAATGAACGTCAGCGCTCGGGGCGCTGAGACTGAGTTCATATATACTCCGTCTCACTAAAACCGTGCAGTACAACCAAAGTTACAGGGCAGATAGCGTATGCCATCCTGTTTCCCCCGTTCCTTCTTTCCCTCCTCTTGAATAGGTCGGGATACACTCTCTCTCCTGTAGCTTTGGATTTACTGCACGGTTTTACGCGCCGCGACCGGCGGGGCTACGTCGAAATGTTATTCGGCGACTACGACGCACCTACAAATAAGATTGAAAAAAAAAAACTTAGGACACGATTTTTTAGGGTGCCTACATTAAAACTTCAACCTGTGAATATGAATAAAAGCGTTAGGGACACCTGTCCTTCATGTTTCCTCGGAAATATCGACAACGGAGCCTTCCGTACTTCGACTGATAGAGAGTCTACCATTGCTATCACATTTAAAACGGTAAGGGGAGAGTGGGGGGACAGTTCTTACACTATATAATTTAAACGCGATTGTGTTTAGGAGCTCGGGTTGCAGAAATCCCGGCGTCGGCGGGACCAAAAAATCCCACAATGCAACGCGCGCAGCCACGTGTGTCACACGTGGCTGCGCGCAGTTGCGATTATAGGATTTACCCGCTAAATTTGGCGGAAAAGTTTAACGCCAAATTTTGCGGGTTGATATGGTCATGACGTCACAGCCATGTGTGGCGTCACGTGACGCTACCGACTAGACCACGATCACACGCTTGCACGGCTTAGCAACGAGCTCGCGTTTATATGAGAAGGCTTTGCGAACGGGACCCGATAACGCTATCGCGTACCACCCTTAAAGGCGAAGCTTCAACGTCCCCCAAGTTTTTTCTGTGTAGTTTAATGGGCTCACAGAAACAGTTTTAATATCCCTAAATGAAGCGTGAAAGACCCTTCACATCAACTGAAGAGCACTTAGTCCTAACTGTTCTAGAAATGTAAATTAAAAGCAAGATTAAAAAAGCATTTTTATGTACAGCCCGCCTCCCGGGGAGGAATAGAAAACATGCAAGATTTCGCTAATTATTATAATATTATAGGCAGACGAGGTCTTTATCAGACATGAAGCCCGATCGCAGTCGTCTTTTTCTCCTCCGAATATTTGTGGTTTTGGGCCGGAGATTAAGAGTCCAGTAACATTTTACCAAAACAACTAATTGGTGGCCTAAATGACAGTATGAACATAAAATTAGACGATTCATCATGATTGCATGTTAACCCAAGTGCTGATTTACAAGTCAGAGCACCATTTTTTTATGAAGGAGAGGACAGATACTCTGTCCCATCCCTCCATTACTGCCTTGCACACACGTTAGGCTGTCAATTGTGGCAACAGGTGAGATGTTAAGCTTAAAAATAGCGGTTGTTAAGAGTAACTCATTCAAAAGATCTTTTCAAGGCTAGTTTACACATAGCAGATGGCCAAACCGGTTTTGGTTCAAGTATAGAGCAAAACGAATGTGTGCTACTCACTCTTAAGTGTTGAAGTGGAAACCACTTGACTCAAATCGCGTACGAGACATCGCCAAGCAGGTACGCAATTTCAGTTGAAAGTACCGCTACCAAGGTGTCATCTGTCTAGCAGTTAATTATTATTTTAATTATTATTATTCACTGAAGGAATATGTTGACTGTCCCACTCCTCCCGCCTCCCATTCCTCCCCACTCTCCCCTAAGTCTATAGTCAATGACAGGCTTCAAGGGATACTCAACCAAAATTTTGGAGCTCACAAAAGAAAAAGGCTGGAGGGATAGGCGGGACGCTGCAAAACACAAAAGCATCACTCATACAGCGATATCTCTAACGGATCGCCATATTTTTGGAAAAGAAGTGCGCAATTTACCACGGCCGACGAGGCCGACGAGACATGGGACGTCGCGATTCTCATTCCCTCTACTCTTCGCTTCGTTTCCTCGAGCTGGAAAACCGATGCGAGGAGGAGAGGAGCGAGCCGCTTCCCCTCATTTTCAACTGTTCCAAGAGGGTCGTGACGTCGTAGTCCTCGCTTGATCGCGCCCTTATATTCCAAAAGTACAGCACCTCCGTTTGAGGTATCGATCTAGGACTGACGTCTCGGAGTTAGCAGCATCCCGTTCATCGCTTCTGTGGTCTTATTTTGCGAAATACAAATTTCGGTTCAGTACCCCTTTAAGAATCTCCGAGCGTGGATTATAATCACTTCTCGCCTCGTGATTCGTTCCTCAGATTTCTTATCGGCTAATGCCGCAATCCGATTGGCTGTTGAGCAATGAAGAGATCCTCGGGATTCGCCACATTCTACGTTTTCTAAGCTCTCAGTCAGTTACTATAAAAAGTTCGGAGATGCCGCTGGCAACTCGTTGGAATTCGAAAAGGGTCGTAACTCTCCTTGCACACCGCGGTACCAACGTCTTGCGGCCTTCTAAATTACGATTTCCTGCCACGACAACAGCCAGAACCGTCTTCTTTCGCAAGTTTCCATTTCTATACGTGCTCGGCTATTTCCGAAACCTCAAGTCGGCCATGGACTTACTAGTTCGAAAGGGCAATAAAAACAAAATCTCAAATTGAAACCAGCAGCGCCGAAACGACTTCTGGGCACTCGTATGCGGTATGTATGGTTTTGTCGGCGTAGACGGGTTAAATTTAACCACAATAATTCATCGCCTGCCACCTCAGTGTCGTCGGCCGACCGCGTGCAGGGTCTTTGAAGTAGATAGCTCGGTTGCCAGAATAGGGGTCATGCATCAAGGCGAAGTTCTAGGTGAATTCATGAATCTCTAGGATCTGCTCGCCTCCTCCCGGATCATCCTGTCACCATTTTTTATGAACGGCTATGTTTACGCTCAGTCTGGTAATACATATATATAGTATTCCACATGACGGAACATTCTGACATTATACTATAACCGCATGACCTAACACGCAATCTTAGCTGGAAAACATATCTCGCTGACAGGAGGCCATTTCTCGCATTCGGCAACGTTTCTGTAGCGGAACAAATCACATTTTTTTATTAGGATAGTAGTCTGGTTCCTGGACACACGACTTTAGAAGGATTTGTGAAGGAGGACTCTAAATGAAATATTTGAATTATTAGAGATTAAGCAGTCAAAGTGTTTCTAAGGAACAGAGTGCTCATCATCGTCAGAGGCTGAAGAAATTCCGTTAGCAAGATATTATATTATAGTTCGAGGTTTTGATAAAGGGTCATTCATGACTTTTTTTATTCCTCTCAGACGGCTCATCGTCAAAACGTAAGCTATGCGATATAGCTAGTAAGTTGAGTATTTGAAGGGAAGAAACAAAAAGAGGCTATAAATATCGCAAATAAAAAAAAGTCTCATGACGCAAAACAAAGTGGGACCATCAGATTGTTGAGACCGAAGCTGTAACAAATGACAAATCGTTGTTCGCTCTAAGACAGCTTGTCTGACAGTTATTTTCCCTCAAATGTTAGGGGCGACTATTGTAAAAAAATGGGTATACTCCGGCCCCAACCCACCCATTATATGCACCAACACGCCTTTTTACCCAACGCACTCGCACAATAAAAAGAAAAGTGTCATTGCGACTAACCAAGAACGTCAGAATAAATGCAGGTCTTTCTGATAAAGTACAAAACGCTCTTAAAAAGAATAATTGAGCAAAACAAATCTTTGAAACCTATTTAGAGGCAAAAATAAACGAAGCCCCTTTTGGTAGTTTACACACAAGTTATTGAGGTTCTGTCACTGTAATTTATGCGATAAATTAAAGTCTCACAAAAACGAAATTTCACTTTATTGCTTGGATATATTATTAAAAAAAGTATTCAAATTGTTTGTACCACTATACTGCCAAAAATCAAGTGTCTGGATTTTTCTTTCTGTTTTATAAATATTATTTGTTGCTTTCCATGGCCTGTCTGGCTGCGACCTCAGACTTGAGCGCTTGTCTCAAGATCTTGCAACTGTCCGACTTGGGTAGCGAGTCCATGAAAATAACTCCGCCATAGAGATGTTTGTACACTGCTGTTTGACCTGAAAATAGCAAAGCGACAAGAAAGAAAAAGTGTTTTCTTCACGCTTAAACAACGGATTTTGAACACCCGCAGGTTACAAGCTACTACTCTAAAATCCGTGCAGCCATAGTAACACCAGCTTCCCATATGGAATTTCCCTTTACCACAAAAGTCCCACTTAAATGTTAAGGGTAGTGCGCATAGCGAAGGATAATAGGTCCCCGATTTCTTGCAATGGAATGGTTGAGCACTCAGGAAATGAATAGCCAAAAGTCCATTGTTAACTGGATTTTTCTCTACAGTTTTATTTTTGTTTTCGACAACAGTGTTTTCGGACTATCGTTTTATTCTGCGTATATTTTCAAATATTTTTGTGGCCTTTAAGGTTTAAAAATCCTATCTGCAATGACCTCCTTCTTAAGTGTCTTGAGAGCAACTAAGAACCACGCTTCTTTCCTCTCGGGGGGTCACACAAAGCACTCGAATATATATTACTTTGGAGATGCATTTCAGTTACGATTACGACTACTTCGCTCAACTCGCCTGTAATCGCAGTTAGAAGTTTAATAGCCCACAAGAAGCAATGTCCTAAACTTGCTCATTACTTTCAAAATGTAACGCCATTAGTTCACAATTACTTTCCTATTAGGGCTACTCGATTTCAATTACGTTTATGTCGAAGCATTTCTCTGCGCTTGCATCTTTCTTTATAATTCATTTAAAGGGCAACTCTGGTCGAAAACAAAACAAAATATAAATTCGTATTCGCTTTAACGGCACGAAATGTGATCACGAGCCGAAATACTACGTCAAAGTGAGGCAACCTAGTCCACTAAAACATATTTTAAAGATGCGAGCAGCTGCTTTTTAGCGGGCGGAAAGCGGGTTTCCTTTAGTCAAGTAACACTGGCACAGCATTCTCGTGACGCCACGTCGCAGCCGTACGGTCTCATGATCAGTATTGATCATCATACCTTTATCGGATAGTTTCGGTTTTGTCGTAGACGCCCGAAACCAAATTCTAGCCGTGATATTTATACAACTACACACAATGTCGAGAAAAAAGTTTACCTTGTAATTTAGAGACACTGCCTAGGCTGGAAACAGTCGTAATCCGCAAATTCAAAAATATTGACAGGAGTTTCCCTTCTACCGTTAGATTCAATATACAGCTTGCTACATTCGAAACATAATGTGACATAGTTTTCCCTACTTTACAATGTGATAAAAGAGTAGGGTTCTGGGTAATATACGCGTTAGCTGTTCTATTATCTGGTAACGTGACCAAGATCGCCAGTGTTTTCTTTTTGTCAAAACATATGCAAAGGAGAAGCTTGTTGCGGGTAGTCCTAAGCAAGCCGCACGTAACGCTGGGAAGAAGCAGCTGACCGCCGTGAGACCCATTTCAAGTAACATGGTTGCGTGTAAACCGTTACTTTTTTTCAGCAACGTTTTGTAACATGCTCGCAACTTTTTCAAAACAGTAACGGGTAACGTACTTGCGATTCTTATTGTATGTAGCGTGTAACATAATTACGTTACTCGTTACATCTCCCCATACCTGAAAAACGTACACCCAAACTTTTTCCTTTTCTATGTACTTCGTTTCACCTTAAGGGGCCCTGCAATCATTATTTAAGCTTACCTTTTTTGTGATTTCCACATCTATTGTGGTTCGGACATGCAGCGGGGCACGGAGAGAGTTACTAAATATCAGTGCGTCATATTTTAACCCGATGACGCAGAAGCCTGCTCCACCTACGAGGGCGCCCCATGATACCGAAACGCGCGCGGCATGTGACGACATCGTGACGTGGTCGGTCCTGGCCAGGCCCTGCCTTACGACAGGTCAGAGCCGCTAAAGTCTTTTGATAGTCGAAATACAAAATATAAGTGGCGCGAACCGTTTCAGTTATTTATGAAAGTAGTTTTTGTTCAGTATTTCAATTCAGAAAAGAAACAAATGCAGTTTATAAAGTCCGGCAACAGGAAATGACCCGTCAACATACCCAAGCCACCAAGCGGTGGAAAAGGCGGCGCATGCTAGAAACGGGTAGTGGGATCAGGCGGCGACGCGCGCCACGCATTGCTGTGAAGCGGCGAGCGTAGAAAGGTCCCGGATGTACGCGGCGGCGCTGTGGTCATATGGGCCGGAGGATCCGACCGGTTCCGAGCACTCCTGAAAGCCTTCGGCGAGCGGGTTCAGGTACCGCTTTGGCCGTTTGGCGGTTTGGCAGCGCGAAGTGGCTCCCGTTCTGAACTGATCTCTACCCAGTGTTTGTTGTTTGTGGCCAATGAAGTGTCTTGCACCATTAGTGTTTAATGGCGCGAGCAAATACGATGTCGAATTAGAGTTTAACCGCTTAGCAAATGCAATGTGAGCCGCCCCGGCCGCCCACTTCATCCAGCCTTATCCAGCACACGATTTGGTGGCGCCCTCTCGGGCCGTCCACACGAGTGCGGCAGCCATGACCACTCGTTGAGCTCACCACCCCTCCTTTATAGTTCATGGCCACGCCAAGCCAGGACCAGGGACGTCATGAAGGAGGTTAGTTTTTGCTTGCATTTGTACTTTGAATTTGCCTATAACTTTTAAAATAAAGGGAACTTCGAGAAAAGAAAAGTTGGACTAAGTTGCACGTTCAAAACGCTCAGGTTTGGTGCAAATTAAAAACCAGTCAAAAAGTTCTTGCAGGGCCCTTTAAGTCCCGGCCCAGCCGACGCTGCGAGCTGATGGCACCAATCAGAGAGCGTCAAAAGCAACATCATGTGGTGTTCGGCAATGTTTCTGTGCTTGTTTCATCGTCGCTGAAACAATCATAAACAAAAGAGCCCAGTAGCTTCCGGTTTGTCACTGCGTCATCGCTCCCATTAGATCGTAAGCGTCGCTGCGGGTATGAACTTCAAGGCGAAGCGAGTATATATGCCTGT
>JAZHYW010029560.1:0-12058 GCA_037355805.1 Ixodes ricinus
TTCTTCTACCTTTACAGCAACATTAAGCGATGAAAAGCAAATAAAGAGAAACCTTGTCTGCTTGGATCTGCTCGTGGAGATGCGGAGAATAACTAAAAATATTTTAAAAAAAAAATATTACACGCGCTCGCGGTGAGCGCGAGCGATGCAACATCACCGCGACTTCCGGCGGTGCCTCGCTTCGGCCGCCCCGACACCTCTGCGGTACACTGTTTACGTCACAGTGCACGGCGGGAACTTTGAATTGCGCCTCGTATTTCTATTTTTATAAAAAAGAGAAAACTACGCAACTTTATGGTGAAATATTTTTTTGTGATGTCCTGATATGCCATTTCAACGCCTAGCATGAAAAAAAATTTTTTTTTTGGCGTGTCAAGAACAAGTCAGAGGCCCTTTAAGAGACACAAGGCGCGTCAAGCCTGTAGTAACGCTCGGCGGCCATTGAGAGAGCAGCGTCTCGCTCGCTAACAACACCGAAGAAGGAATCACGAAGAAAGGAGCGTAGAACATAATCAGCCCACACCCTGCTCTTCTTAAACAAAGCTGAAGCACTCTCCAATAAATTTGAGTTGGGATGTCGAGGAATTCGCGCTCCTTGCACTAGATGGCAAAAAGCGACTTCCGGTGCACGTTACTCCGTAGTAAAGGAGTCGCGCTCTCGTGCACCGAGTCCTGAGACGGCACGACGAGGGAGAAGAGGCGCTGTGTGACGTATTTCCCGATCGCTGACGAAGTTCCGGTACTGAAAGAGAAAAAAGAACGGCAGAAGCAGCTGCGTCGACGGCGGCGTGGCTCCGCGGTTTCCTCGCCTCTGTTAATGAAAAGTGTTCAAGGTACGACGAATAGCGCGTTCAACGTTCATTTCTAGCTCGAGGCTCTTTTCAGAAAATGCCTTAGAGCGTACTTTCGTTTGTTTCAAATATGATAATAAACCTCGTAAACGTTCAATTGACGCCGTGTTTTGATGGCCGTTGTGCAGAAACTCGGGGATTATCGACGATAGTCCTGACCGTGTTGAAAAGAGCAAGGCAAGGGTATGAACGTGACTATAGCCCGCGGTTGGGCACTCACGCAGAACATGATCCCGAGTAATGTTTTGTTTGCGTAGCTGAATCGGGGGGTGTCCGAGTATGAGACAATGGCCGACGCTCGCTTCGGCCGACAAAGCGATCGCCAAGCGCGGCCGACTTCCCGCGTGTGAACGAATTTATTTTACAGGAAGTTAGTCAAGAAGTGCAGAACAAACGTATGGCCGTAAAAGTACCTTAACAGGCGGCGCAAATTCACCGAGCTCCATATTTCACGTACGAAAACGTTTTCCTGTCGTTCTTTTATACTTTTATAAACGTAGCAAGTTTTGCATCGCCCTGCTAATGGCTCGATCGCTTTGGATCGCTTCGAATAGCAGCGCTAATGTCTACAGTTGCTCGCGTTTATTTTGTTTTCGACAACGTTGTCGAAATTTTTTTATACCGGCGTCAAATAAAAAAATGAACGTGCTCGCCGTTGTCTGCTTCCATTGTATTCTGAGACCACTTGCCACAGGGGAGGAACCGGAAACTACGTAAAAGCAACTGAAAAGCTGCGCTTTTTTTTCTTTTTTTTCCGTTTAGTGAGCGTTTGGAGTACTCCGATTCGAGTTATTGCGCTCGGAGCTGCTACTGAAGTCGCGCATTGCCGCAGGGTATGCAGCGAGCCTCTCTGCCCCCTGTTATCTGTTTCAAGCGTCGTGACTTCATCGTAGGCATCCCCGAGCCAGCGTAGTGGAGAACAAGGGTCATCTGACCCAACACCTAGAAACCAAGGCCTGTACGCCGATTCCGTGACGTCACGGCAGCTATCGTCGAGCGCACGGAAAAGCGACGGAGCAGGCGCGTTCCGGCACGCTGGCTATGGGCGCCCCGTAGCTTCGAATGGGAGTGCTTGTACGATTGTTATTAGGGAGTTTTAGTAGACCGTGTTCCCCCTCCGCTAAGCCCCTCCGCTGCCCGGAACTCTACAGCCAAGGCCACCGGCACGCAGGTGCAGTGGCAGTTTCTTCGTTGCGGAGGGTTAGCGGAAGGGGAAACACGGTCTGCTAAAACTCCTATTTACGCGTGCATACCGAGGGCCTAATTAATAGTGTGGCACTTTCTTGTCCTTGACCTTGTTTCGCTTGTCCTTTCTTGTTCCACCTCTCGTGCTTGTCCTTTTGCGCTTTTCGATTTTTTACGATCTGTAGTCAACTGGCCAATTTAATTAGCCAGTTGAATAGTTAATTTCGTTGCAGTTTTTACACTTAGGCGCCCGAGGGAAAACTGAATTCTAGGCTTTTTTTGTTGAATAACAAGGAGGAAAAACAATCATGATAAATACTCTTGAGAATGGCCTCGCCGCAAATGTTTATTTGACCTTTACAAAACCGAAGATATTGCTGGTCTGCAATCACAAATATCTTACTTTGAAACGCATTCAATGATTTTTCCAGTCTTGCCATTGCAATAATGGGTTTTATTGAAAATGAAGCGCTCCTGAAAGTGTTTTGCTCATGTATAGTAAGAACTATAGACTTAAAAATTAGCACTTTGGTACTATTATTTTTAGCAAATTTTTAAAATTCTATTCTGGTGGCAAACAAATGTTAATAATAACGTTTTTATTGCAAATGGTATTATGTAAAACAAAAGAAAAGCATATGATCAAACGTTTTCCTGTGGTAGACATAGACTTTATTTCTTCGCTCCCGATATGAGCCGGAAAATTTGAGTTATTCGAAACAGAAAATCCTTATTTGCCACTTTGATTGTCATGGGCGCTATGAATGCGCAATATGCCTTCAAACAATGCTCTCTGCAGATGCCCATAGGTGCTAGCATACCCAGGGAATGCACATATGTGTGATATATGATTTGTATCGAAGTCACAATCTGCTTTGCAAAATTCTAATAAAACTATTGTGGACCTGCAATGCAAGAATAAATCGGTACAGATCGAAGAAAAAAACGCGAATACTTTAAAATGCCTTTTTTAACTGTGGGGTAAAGGAATAAAAAGTAAAAATGGCAGAAGAAATGTTTTTTTCTTCGTAACTTGTTAGACATGGTGAACACAGAGCACCCTATATTGAGCAGGCGGCTCGCATGCTAAACGCAGGATAAACAAATTATTCAGATACACATGATTATGAACAAACAATATTATGATTATGGACAAATAATATTAAGAATATGTGCAATATGTAATTGTCCACATTACACTATATACAAACACTAAATATGATTATGTAAAAACTGGAATGGATTATGAAGCAATTTTTCTGTTTCCCAGATTTTCAGCTTTTCGTTTCTTAGATTTGTCGTTTGCTACAACAAGCCTGTCGTTCATTCTACAACAAAAGATTTTTTTTCAGCAAAATATTTGCGCTGCTTACATGCTTCAGCACCCGTTTGCTCGTGTGTCCGTCCTCACAGAGATAAAGTCGGAAGACCCTTCGTTGGCTAGCAGCTCCAACGTCAGGTTCGTGACGAGCTGGCGCTGTTTCGACATTTTTAGGAACTCCGCCCTTCTTTTTTCTTAACAGTTGTTCAACAACAACCTAGTTGTATGGGACGGCGTTTTTAAGCGAACGTCGCTGGATAAACAAGCCCTCCTCGGCCCAGTTCTTTGTCGTAATGTTTCTGTGCCGCCATGTAGCATGGTCCACATATGGGGCCTCTCGAATTATGTCGTAGTTCGTGAAATATCGCTCGCACAACTATAGTCGGTTACATGTCAAGAAGAAGGGAGCTCCTCTCACGCTTGTGGGAGGAGCTCCCACAAGCGTGATGCGCCCGTTTCAAATCCCTCCGCAGTCGAAAGAAGAGTTCGCTGGAAACGCTCCTTGTTGCGCTTCAATGGATAGGTAATGGCCACAGAGTGGTGCCAACTTGTCTTCACCCCCTACTTTTTAAGAAAGCGACCTTTGTATTCACTGGAGGGGAACCGAGCCCCTGAAAGCAGCCTTTGTATCCATCGGAGGGGGAAGCTAATCCCCGAAAGTCGTATTTGTTTCCATCGGAGGGGAAACTCTAATCTCCCTCTCGTGGCTTCCACAATGCTAAGTCAAAGTCGAAAGATAAAGCAAATATGTACAGAAAGGCAAGACCCTCCTCGCCCGTTGGCCGCGACGTCACGGAAACGATGGGACGCTAGTGGATGCAGAGGTGGCGGAGGGATGTATGATTCCCTTTGAGGGGCATTTGCCGCTACCTTCTTAGCTTGTAACCTACTATAGAGAGATAATTTTGTTTTGTATAGATAATAGCCACTTGACAAGTCTAAAGGCATATATAGGCGGCCGCTTCTATTACTGCGTTGTCGGCGAACTTACTCCGGCCTTGGCTGCACAGTCTGCGCTGCTATTTGTTTTGTGAACCGAGGAAAACCCACAAATCTCAAAAATGATGCTCACCTTTTTGTATTTGGGCGGAACGAAGTCCTCTCGAGGTATTGCACGTATGTTAGCCTTGCGCAACTCTTTGTCTCGAAAAAACAAAAAGAGATCCACTTTCATTCCCGATTTGCGGCTCGCGCTGCACCGTGGCACACTACACGTTTGCCGTAAGTCGATATTACTATAGTCACATCACAATGTTCCTAGGAGACGCGCATGGACGTTGCAGGGGCCGATAGCTCGCACATCGTGCCAGTACCAGACGCAAGAACATAATTCAGAAACAGCGCACCTGTCTGCGCACTCCGCAGCCGGCGTTCTGGCATGAGAAAGGCACACAGAAATAAATATGCCGACGTGAACTCCTCTGCTTCGCGAGAACACCAAAAAGGTTAATGCAGCCGCAGTGAACATGAAAGACACCCCACCCCGTTTTCGCGTGACCACTGCAGCGAAAACGGATGTCTATAGTCGGTGACAAGTTAAGACTAAAGTAGAAGCTCCTCCCGCCTCTTGTTACTTTAGCAGAGCAAACGCTGGAAAGGATCGGTTGCCTTCTCTCCAGCGTTCGCTCTGGTGAAGTGGAAAAGAGGTGGGAGGGAGCTTCCACTTTACTCCTAAGTTGTCACCGACTATCGACTGCTTTTCGACGCTGCGCCGATGGCCTTGAGATTGAGAGACGGATCTCGGTGACAGTGCTGTTTCTGAAGAGCTCCCTGTGTTCGTGACGTAAAGAACGTCAGCGCTCGGGGCGCTGAGACTGAGTTCATATATACTCCGTCTCACTAAAACCGTGCAGTACAACCAAAGTTACAGGGCAGATAGCGTATGCCATCCTGTTTCCCCCGTTCCTTCTTTCCCTCCTCTTGAATAGGTCGGGATACACTCTCTCTCCTGTAGCTTTGGATTTACTGCACGGTTCTACGCGCCGCGACCGGCGGGGCTACGTCGAAATGTTATTCGGCGACTACGACGCACCTACAAATAAGATTGAAAAAAAAAAACTTAGGACACGATTTTTACGGTGCCTACATTAAAACTTCAACCTGTGAATGAATAAAAGCGTTAGGACACCTGTCCTTCATGTTTCCTCGGAAATATCGACAACGGAGCCTTCCGTACTTCGACTGATGGAGAGTCTACCATTGCTATCACATTTAAAACGGTAAGGGGAGAGTGGGGGGACAGTTCTTACACTATATAATTTAAACGCGATTGTGTTTAGGAGCTCGGGTTGCAGAAATCCCGGCGTCGGCGGGACCAAAAAATCCCACAATGCAACGCGCGCGCAGCCACGTGTGTCACACGTGGCTGCGCGCGTTGCGATTATAGGATTTACCCGCTAAATTTGGCGGAAAAGTTTAACGCCAAATTTTGCGGGTTGATATGGTCATGACGTCACAGCCATGTGTGGCGTCACGTGACGCTACCGACTAGACCACGATCACACGCTTGCACGGCTTAGCAACGAGCTCGCGTTTATATGAGAAGGCTTTGCGAACGGGACCCGATAACGCTATCGCGTACCACCCTTAAAGGCGAAGCTTCAACGTCCCCCAAGTTTTTTCTGTGTAGTTTAATGGGCTCACAGAAACAGTTTTAATATCCCTAAATGAAGCGTGAAAGACCCTTCACATCAACTGAAGAGCACTTAGTCCTAACTGTTCTAGAAATGTAAATTAAAAGCAAGATTAAAAAAGTATTTTTATTGCAGCCCCGCCTCCCGGGGAGGAATAGAAAACATGCAAGATTTCGCTAATTATTATAATATTATAGGCAGACGGGTCTTTATCAGACATGAAGCCCGATCGCAGTTGTCTTTTTCTCCTCCGATTATTTGTGGTTTTGGGCCGGAGATTAAGAGTCCAGTAACATTTTACCAAAACAACTAATTGGAGGCCTAAATGACAGTATGAACATAAAATTAGACGATTCATCATGATTGCATGTTAACCCAAGTGCTGATTTACAAGTCAGAGTACCATTTTTTTATGAAGGAGAGGACAGATACTCTGTCCCATCCCTCCATGACTGCCTTGCACACAGGTTAGGCTGTCAATTGTGGCAACAGGTGAGATGTTAAGCTTAAAAATAGCGGTTGTTAAGAGTAACTCATTCAAAAGATCTTTTCAATGCTAGTTTACACATAGCAGATGGCCAAACCGGTTTTGGTTCAAGTATAGAGCAAAACGAATGTGTGCTACTCACTCTTAAGTGTTGAAGTGGAAACCACTGACTCAAATCGCGTACGAGACATCGCCAAGCAGGTACGCAATTTCAGTTGAAAGTACCGCTACCAAGGTGTCATCTGTCTAGCAGTTAATTATTATTTTAATTATTATTATTCACTGAAGGAATATGTTGACTGTCCCACTCCTCCCGCCTCCCATTCCTCCCCACTCTCCCCTAAGTCTATAGTCAATGACAGGCTTCAAGGGATACTCAGCCAAAATTTTGGAGCTCACAAAAAAAAAGGCTGGAGGGATAGGCGGGACGCTGCAAAACACAAAAGCATCACTCATACAGCGATATCTCTAACGGATCGCCATATTTTTTGGAAAAGAAGTGCGCAATTTACCACGGCCGACGAGGCCGACGAGACATGGGACGTCGCGACTCTCATTCCCTCTACTCTTCGCTTCGTCCCCTCGAGCTGGGAGACCGATGCGAGGAGGAGAGGAGCGAGGCCGCTTCCCCTCATTTTCAACTGTTCCAGGAGGGTCGTGACGTCGTAGTCCTCCGCTTGATCGCGCCCTTCTATTCCAAAAGTACAGCACTCCGTTTGAGGTATCGATCTAGGACTGACGTCTCGGAGTTAGCAGCATCCCGTTCATCGCTTCTGTGGTCTTATTTTGCGAAATACAAATTTCGGTTCAGTACCCTTTAAGAATCTCCGAGCGTGGATTATAATCACTTCTCGCCTCGTGATTCGTTCCTCAGATTTCTTATCGGCTAATGCCGCAATCCGATTGGCTGTTCGAGCAATGAAGAGATCCTCAGGATTCGCCACATTCTACGTTTTCTAAGCTCTCAGTCAGTTACTATAAAAAGTTCGGAGATGCCGCTGGCAACTCGTTGGAATTCGAAAAGGGTCGTAACTCTCCTTGCACACCTGCGGTACCACCGTCTTGCGGCCTTCTAAATTACGATTTCCTGCCACGACAACAGCCAGAACCGTCTTCTTTCGCAAGTTTCCATTTCTATACGTGCTCGGCTATTTCCGAAACCTCAAGTCGGCCATGGACTTACTAGTTCGAAAGGGCAATAAAAACAAAATCTCAAATTGAAACCAGCAGCGCCGAAACGACTTCTGGGCACTCGTATACGGTATGTATGGTTTTGTCGGCGTAGACGGGTTAAATTTAACCACAATAATTCATCGCCTGCCACCTCAGTGTCGTCGGCCGACCGCGTGCAGGGTCTTCGAAGTAGATAGCTCGGTTGCCAGAATAGGGGTCATGCATCAAGGCGAAGTTCTAGGTGAATTCATGAATCTCTAGGATCTGCTCGCCTCCTCCCGGATCATCCTGTCACCATTTTTTATGAACGGCTATGTTTACGCTCAGTCTGGTAATACATATATATAGTATTCCACATGACGGAACATTCTGACATTATACTATAACCGCATGACCTAACACGCAATCTTAGCTGGAAAACATATCTCGCTGACAGGAGGCCATTTCTCGCATTCGGCAACGTTTCTGTAGCGGAACAAATCACATTTTTTTATTAGGATAGTAGTCTGGTTCCTGGACACACGACTTTAGAAGGATTTGTGAAGGAGGACTCTAAATGAAATATTTGAATTATTAGAGATTAAGCAGTCAAAGTGTTTCTCAGGAACAGAGTGCTCATCATCGTCAGAGGCTGAAGAAATTCCGTTAGTAAGATATTATATTATAGTTCGAGGTTTTGATAAAGGGTCATTCATGACTTTTTTTTATTCCTCTCAGACGGCTCATCGTCAAAACGTAAGTTATGCGATATAGCTAGTAAGTTGAGTATTTGAAGGGAAGAAACAAAAAGAGGCTATAAATATCGCAAATAAAAAAAAGTCTCATGACGCAAAACAAAGTGGGACCATCAGATTGTTGAGACCCGAAGCTGTAACAAATGACAAATCGTTGTTCGCTCTAAGACAGCTTGTCTGACAGTTATTTTCCCTCAAATGTTAGGGGCGACTATTGTAAAAAATGGGTATACTCCGGCCCCAACCCACCCATTATATGCACCAACACGCCTTTTTACCCAACGCACTCGCACAATAAAAAGAAAAGTGTCATTGCGACTAACCAAGAACGTCAGAATAAATGCAGGTCTTTCGATAAAGTACAAACGCTCTTAAAAAGAATAATTGAGCAAAACAAATCTTTGCAACCTATTTAGAGGCAAAATAAACGAAGCCCCTTTTGGTAGTTTACACACAAGTTATTGAGGTTCTGTCACTGTAATTTATGCGATAAATTAAAGTCTCACAAAAACGAAATTTCACTTTATTGCTTGGATATATTATTAAAAAAAGTATTCAAATTGTTTGTACCACTATACTGCCAAAAATCAAGTGTCTGGATTTTTCTTTGTTTTTATAAATATTATTTGTTGCTTTCCATGGCCTGTCTGGCTGCGACCTCAGACTTGAGCGCTTGTCTCAAGATCTTGCAACTGTCCGACTTGGGTAGCGAGTCCATGAAAATAACTCCGCCATAGAGATGTTTGTACACTGCTGTTTGACCTGAAAATAGCAAAGCGACAAGAAAGAAAAAGTGTTTTCTTCACGCTTAAACAACGGATTTTGAACACCCGCAGGTTACAAGCTACTACTCTAAAATCCGTGCAGCCATAGTAACACCAGCTTCCCATATGGAATTTCCCTTTACCACAAAAAGTCCCACTTAAATGTTAAGGGTAGTGCGCATAGCGAAGGATAATAGGTCCCCGATTTCTTGCAATGGAATGGTTGAGCACTCAGGAAATGAATAGCCAAAAGTCCATTGTTAACTGGATTTTTCTCTACAGTTTTATTTTTGTTTTCGACAACAGTGTTTTCGGACTATCGTTTTATTCTGCTGTATATTTTCAAATATATTTGTGGCCTTTAAGGTTTAAAAATCCTATCTGCAATGACCTCCTTCTTAGTGTCTTGAGAGCAACTAAGAACCACGCTTCTTTCCTCTCGAGGGGTCACACAAAGCACTCGAATATATATTACTTCGGAGATGCATTTCAGTTACGATTACGACTACTTCGCTCAACTCGCCTGTAATCGCAGTTAGAAGTTTAATAGCCCACAAGAAGCAATGTCCTAAACTTGCTCATTACTTTCAAAATGTAACGCCATTAGTTCACAATTACATTCCTATTAGGGCTACTCGATTTCAATTACGTTTATGTCGAGGCATTTCTCTGCGCTTGCATCTTTCTTTATAATTCATTTAAAGGGCAACTTCGGTCGAAAACAAAACAAAATATAAATTGGTATTCGCTTTAACGGCACGAAATGTGATCACGAGCCGAAATACTACGTCAAAGTGAGGCAACCTAGTCCACTAAAACATATTTTAAAGATGCGAGCAGCTGCTTTTTAGCGGGCGGAAAGCGGGTTTCCTTTTAGTCAAGTAACACTGGCACAGCATTCTCGTGACGCCACGTCGCAGCCGTACGGCTCATGATCAGTATTGATCATCATACCTTTATCGGATAGTTTCGGTTTTGTCGTAGACGCCCGAAACCAAATTCTAGCCGTGATATTTATACAACTACACACAATGTCGAGAAAAAAGTTTACCTTGTAATTTAGAGACACTGCCTTAGGCTGGAAACAGTCGTAATCCCAAATTCAAAAATATTGACAGGAGTTTCCCTTCAACCGTTAGATTCAATATACAGCTTGCTACATTCGAAACATAATGTGACATAGTTTTCCCTACTTTACAATGTGATAAAAGAGTAGGGTTCTGGGTAATATACGCGTTAGCTGTTCTATTATCTGGTAACGTGACCAAGATCGCCAGTGTTTTCTTTTTGTCAAAACATATGCAAAGGAGAAGCTTGTTGCGGGTAGTCCTAAGCAAGCCGCACGTAACGCTGGGAAGAAGCAGCTGACCGCCGTGAGACCCATTTCAAGTAACATGGTTGCGTGTAAACCGTTACTTTTTTTCAGCAACGTTTTGTAACATGCTCGCAACTTTTTCAAAACAGTAACGGGTAACGTACTTGCGATTCTTATTGTATGTAGCGTGTAACATAATTACGTTACTCGTTACATCTCCCCATACCTGAAAAACGTACACCCAAACTTTTTCCTTTTCTATGTACTTCGTTTCACCTTAAGGGGCCCTGCAATCATTATTTAAGCTTACCTTTTTTGTGATTTCCACATCTATTGTGGTTCGGACATGCAGCGGGGCACGGAGAGAGTTACTAAATATCAGTGCGTCATATTTTAACCCGATGACGCAGAAGCCTGCTCCACCTACGAGGGCGCCCCATGATACCGAAACGCGCGCGGCATGTGACGACATCGTGACGTGGTCGGTCCTGGCCAGCTCCTGCCTTACGACAGGTCAGAGCCGCTGAAAGTCTTTTGATAGTCGAAATACAAAATATAAGTGGCGCGAACCGTTTCAGTTATTTATGAAAGTAGTTTTTGTTCAGTATTTCAATTCAGAAAAGAAACAAATGCAGTTTATAAAGTCCGGCAACGAGGAAATGACCCGTCAATCATACCCGCCACCAAGCGGTGGAAAAGGCGGCGCATGCTAGAAACGGGTAGTGGGATCAGGCGGCGACGCGCGCCACGCATTGCTGTGAAGCGGCGAGCGTAGAAAGGTCCCGGATGTACGCGGCGGCGCTGTGGTCATATGGGCCGGAGGATCCGACCGGTTCCGAGCACTCCGAAAGCCTTCGGCGAGCGGGTTCGGGTACCGCTTTGGCCGTTTGGCGGTTTGGCAGCGCGAAGTGGCTCCCGTTCTGAACGATCTCTACCCAGTGTTTGTTGTTTGTGGCCAATGAAGTGTCTTGCACCATTAGTGTTTAATGGCGCGAGCAAATACGATGTCGAATTAGAGTTTAATCCGCTTAGTAAATGCACTGTGAGCCGCCCCGGCCGCCCACTTCATCCCGCCTATCCAGCACACGATTTGGTGGCGCCCTTCGGGCCGTCCACACGAGTGCGGCAGCCATGACCACTCGTTGAGCTCACCACCTCCCTCCTTTATAGTTCATGGCCACGCAAGCCAGGACCAGGGACGTCATGAAGGAGGTTAGTTTTTGCTTGCATTTGTACTTTGAATTTGCCTATAACTTTTAAAATAAAGGGAACTTCGAGAAAAGAAAAGTTGGACTAAGTTGCACGTTCAAAACGCTCAGGTTTGGTGCAAATTAAAAACCAGTCAAAAAGTTCTTGCAGGGCCCTTTAAGTCCCGGCCCAGCCGACGCTGCGAGCTGATGGCACCAATCAGAGAGCGTCAAAAGCAACATCATGTGGTGTTCGGCAATGTTTCTGTGCTTGTTTCATCGTCGCTGAAACAATCATAAACAAAAGAGCCCAGTAGCTTCCGGTTTGTCACTGCGTCATCGCTCCCATTAGATCGTAAGCGTCGCTGCGGGTATGAACTTCAAGGCGAAGCGAGTATATATGCCTGT
>JAZHYW010029561.1:0-5000 GCA_037355805.1 Ixodes ricinus
CAGCCGTTCGAAGGGAAGGGATTTTGAGACAACGAAGTAGCGTCTTGCATCCTCAGTAAGCTGGCGTGCTCTGTGTTTCCCGCTTAATTTAGCGCGGAAACAGGAACGAAATTAGTTTCACCGCTAGATTTAGCGGGAAAATCGACGTCACGTGACATGCGCACCAATTCAATTTCTCGCTAACCCTTAGCGGGTCGAGTTACACCGATGGCGACGCCGACACCACTGAACTCGGAAACGGGCGCTTAAGAGTTGCGATCTAAAATCCATTATTTGATTAACTCACTCTCTCCGACCCTATGCACTTCGTCTTATAGGCAATATCGTCTGACATACGACCAAATTTCGTTTGTCTTTCAATCTTCAAAATGCGCTATTGATTAATTGGTCCAATACCTGGAATAACTTCACTTTAAGGATGTTAACCATAGTTAGCCAATTACATGAGACTCATGCGACATAGATCAATTAACTAGTGTCTTGGCGAGTACATGTGACTTATTGCTTGCACGACCGAAACGGGCCCATATATCATTATCCGGGGCTATATCGCACGCGTATATCGGCGATATATGGCCGTATTTACGCACTTACACGGCCGCATCTGGGAGTATTTGCCCACTTATATGGCGAAGTATGGCCGAATCTGCTCCTTTATATATACCGGGATATGGCCATATCTGACTCCTTATATTATTATATATGGCCGTATATAAAATATATCGTGGGCCATATCTGACATTCTCGTACAAGTATACACTGAATGATTCAATAATTAAAAATAGGAGGCCATATATGAATTGCAGCATACACCAGATAAATAAACAGTAAAAAAGTTCATCCCAATAATATTTGTACTATTGCTAACTCTCACATTACTTTATTTCCCACACCATAATCTTCACTAACGAAAAAAAAAAGATTATGGCTGCGTTCAGCGTTACCCGTGCTCGAACTTGTCAAGTGTCAGTCCTTTCTGATACGACAAGCAATAAAGTCTATACGTATTCGTCCAACCTCACGACTACCTTGCCAACGCTTTTTCCGGAGTGAAGGTACTCGACGCCCCGAACGCAGCCCTCGATCCCCTTCAGCTCTCCTCCTTCTGCGTTCAGCCCGAAGTAATGGCGCCCACAACCACAAGTCTTCCCCTGACGCTCAGATCATTCAGGAGGGCTTCGAACGTCTTGCCACCGATGGTCTCCCAAATGGCGTCTGCAACGTTAGTGTAGCTCTTTTCTACTTCCACGCCTAGGTCATGTGTCTTGTAGTTTATGGCTTTGTGGCAACCGACGCTCTTGAGGTACACATCCTTCTCCGGCGAGGAACATGTGCCGATGACGTGGCATTTTGCAGCCGTGGACCACTGCACGGCGAGGTGGCCCAGCCCGCCGGCGGCTGCCGGTTATTAAAACAGTTTCGCCCTCTTTTTATCCTACCTTGCTCGTCCAAGCCGATTGCGGCGGTCAGTCCACTTATTAAAAGCGGTATAATTTCAGGCACTGCTTTCGGAATCGGAAACACCTTCGACGCCAGTATACGTTGATACTCGGAGAAAGCGCCATAACCAGGCACGTTGAATGTAGCCACCGCACTGCCGTCGGGAAGATGTTTGACGTCATCGCCGACGGCAGCCACTTCGACCACGGACTCGACGGCGTCGTTAAAAGGCGGTGTCGCTGCACTGTACCTTGCTGTGGTGACCTTTTAAGTCCGAAACGTTGATACCGGCGTACTTGGTCTTAAGAAAACCTCGTTGCGCTCCAGTTTAGGTGTCTGTTCTGTGACGACGGACACTGCTTCTCTAAAGATGGAAGTTACGTTGACGCAAACGAGCTTCCTGTGTCCGCTCGGGAGGCTCATGACGAGATTTGTTGCTTTTACCACGTCCTCAAAATATCTGCTCGTTCTATGAAAGCCGTTTAGACTGTAGTAAGCAAACTGCTTTGGGCGCTGGAGCAGAGCACTATAGAAGCTGTTGATAAGTCGAGCAACGTAATAGCCGGCGAAAAGACACAGGCTTGCCCACGTGATGGTTTCAGAAAAGGTCGCATTAACGGCAGTAGTTGGAAGCAGTTGGTGTAAAATGAGATAGCGATGACATAAACTGTACAAGTTGTCTACTGATCGCCGTATGCTAGTTGAACTAATATTTAGTTTAATGTTCATTTCTAATAAACGTTAAAAAAAACATTTCTTGGCAGAGAAGTGGACCTAGCTGACGAGCCTGAAATAAACTTGCTGACTAGCTATATTCTTATTTTTTAAAAGCTATTCTAGCTTTCTTGTTTGTTTGGATGACGCACACACACATCTGTTTAAGAATATCGGCATTGCTCATATATGCTTTTTCTCAATGATGATGCCTTTTCGTATGCTCAAACGTTGTTATTCGATGGGAGCGTTTATTTTAAGTTATCATGGAGTAGTGAACACTGCCACGTGCGTGGTGGAGTTGGCAAAGCAAATGGTTGCTAGCGGAAGAATGGGGATCAGACCCCGCTCGAGCATGTTCGCTCTTTTATCATTCTGCGCTCTCCTCGGAAGTTCCTGCTCGTTTTAGGCTGTCATAATTTCAAAGGTAGCCGTAACGGGCTGCTTCGTATCAGTCGCCCTTCCGTCGCTGGTGCAATATATGTGTGGCTTTCCTCTTTAGTTTGTAGGCAAAAGATGGCCTCATTAAATGTTTATATTCAGTTCTATGTCCGTCAACATTGTTTTTCATGGTCATAAGATCTGTAGACGTACCGAACTTTGCAATTCGTAAACTCTTCCACCAACGACTAAATAACAGTATTTGATACCTCACCGTCGGGAATCATGCATCACTCAAATTGCTTGAACACACATTCCTAAAAAGCGTAATTGAAATTGTTAAAACCAGAAGACTTGGTCATCGACTCGCTTATGCAAATACATGTAAAAAGAAGGTTTTTGGAAGCAGCAGTTGAACAGATTAGTTTTCTCGTAGTGCGAAAATAACCATACTCCTGGTAAATAAAGCATGTTGCGTAGAAAAAAAAATAATTTGTTAATTGTCTTTTCTAGTATACGTTCTGCTTTAGTTTTATTCGATATATTTATATACGGAACTTGTGTGGCTTAAATAATAATGATGATGTAAAGTTGAAAGTAAAACTTGAATTACATACAAATCTTTTATCTCGATAATAATGCACTTATTTCAATGGTGCAAGCGAGCTGGACAAGAATGAGGGATCATAGTCGTAATTTTTTTTTCTTAATGGATCACCAGGATATTTGTTTTCTGTCACATGCACGGTATTCAAGAGAAGCTTATGACCTGAACTTAATGGCTCTCAGAGTTTACGTAAATTATGCGTATTACTAGAACAAATATTGCCGACACTCTAGAAGTATTTCGCGGATACGGAACAAATATATTCCCGCAATAGTTGAGAAAACCGCTCTCATCCTCGTACTAGAGATAAGGATAAGGAAGCAAGGTGGCCTCGCCCTCGAGTATGGTGGATTTATACGGGTGTCTATACGTGAGGAATACTCCTGCACGCAAATCAAGAAAACCACAAAATCCATGGGAACACCCATAATTTTGTATCCACTCATAATATATAATTGTCTTCATCCTTGATATAAAGCAGCCAGGTTACAGAGTCCTTTAGGACAGCATTTCGTTTTCCTTTGACATTTTAGGGCTCCAAAAAGCTCGAAGAAACCAAGTGAGACCAAAACTTGGTCTTATTTGGCCTTGGTCAGTGTCTGTTGGCCAAAAGTATTTTTTTACTTCTTTGAAAATAATAAAAATAGATTTTACAAAAAAAGAGAAAACAGTGTGTAGACCAAACTTGTTAAAATGGTGGCTTGGGCTAGTTGGCGATTTCTTTTTTATAAAAATAATGCAGAACAAAAAGGGACAAAAAGGAGGCACAAAAGACAAACAAAACGCTTTCAACTCGGATTATAATGCACTAAACAATATTTTTCCTCTACATTATTTAAGGCCCGTTCACACTCTTGCCACCTCTTAAAACTTGGTCCCTTAAGCTCTCTTACAACGAGAGGACACAGTGGTGCCATCTATCGGGTTGCAGTGTAAATTGGCTGTCCGGCATATTTTATATTTCTCCCGCGCATTGTTCTTTCTGTCTTGGCTCGAAAAACTTCTTGCAAAAGTTATAAACGAGCCTTTCTTATAGGTATTACAAACATTGGACCTCGGAAATCCCGCAAAACCTTCGCTCTTGTGAAATGCTGTTCCAGGGTCACCGCATAGATGGCGCCACAGTGTCAGTGTGCTTTCTCGTTCTAAGAAATATTAAGAAGTTTTAAAAGATCTCGTCTCTTTCGGTCGTACTCGGTCGCAAGAGTGTGAACGGGCCTTTAGCGCCAACTGGTACGTGCGGTAGAATCAGATTTGAACATAATCTCTTACAAGAAGTGCAAGGAATTGTAATCCCTTACATTTATCGGTACTTTTGTAACGGAATACTTACATAGTTCAGAGAGTAACTGTAAATTAATTGGCCTACATGTTTGCGTGAGGGTTGGTGTTAATATTTAAATTTTTATTCAACCCCCTCCAAAGGAAAAAAAATAATCTAGCAAAGTTTTTTGCATTCACGCTGCCACGCACATTGTCTGGGGCAAACGAAAGCTTGGCCCTTTCAGTCGCAAAAAACCCTTTGTTTACAACGCCAAAACCCTGAAACTTTTTTTCTAGACCTTAACAACACATTTTAGACATCCAAATGTGTATTTCTAAAATCATTGAAGTCCGGGGAAGTTGGGATCAATTTTTTAAGTCCATTTTTATTTGGCGATGGAAGACGGTGTTTGGACTCAAAGTTGTTGTGTGCCTCTTCGAGACGCTCAAGGCAGTAAGCGCACTAAAAAAATTAACAATGTCCCTCTAGAGTATAGTGACCAGGACCATCTTCACAATGTCAGAACGGGGGAGGACGCTCCGTCTACTCTAAAATCTACTCAGAGCAATGTGATAATACGCGAAAGTGTCATCG
>JAZHYW010029561.1:7500-15796 GCA_037355805.1 Ixodes ricinus
CGATCTTGGCCAAGTACCGTTGAAGCAACGCTGAAGACTCGGAGTACTCAGAGTGCCTGCTAGGCCTATCTGCCGAGTTCGCTTGGTCGTGGGTCGGTGGATGGGTTGCCGTTCTCGCTTTTCTCGGGTGTTTGTGGATCCAGCGTTCTTGACGAAAAGGCAAACAGCGCACAATATATGGGGACTAGAGGAAGTGCACACAGGACAAGCGCTGACTCTCAACTAAAATTTAATCACATGAAACCAAACAAAGAAACGGCTGTGCGCTGTTTGCCTTTTCGTCAGTATGAACCAACTGACCCACATCGCCACCCTTATCCAGCGTTCTTGTTCGTCGTGGTCTGCTTCAAGTACTTTTTTCTTGATATTTGAGGTCGGAACGCGCGAGAAGGACACGTAAAAAATAAACGTTCCTTGATCGTCGCGGCCAAGTACCTGAGCGACGCTGTCGGACCCACAGTCGGACCTACCACCATATTGCGCACGCGCAGTAGTTGCTTCGTTTACCACACGACAGCAGCGCTTGGCCCTCAGCAGCTTTGTTCCCTGTTTCTAGATTATTTGTCTAATAGACACAATTTTGTTCGTGTTCTTGGACATCACTCCCGGCCTTATGTTTCTTCTTCGGGTGTGCCGCAAGGCTCCATACTTGGGCCGATCTTTTTCAATGTTTTTATTAATGATTTGAGCTCAATTGTCCGCAATTCGGTTGTCTTGCAATATGCAGATGATGTCAAGTTGTTTAGGCGGATCATATCTTTGGAAGACTGTGAAAAACTTATGGAGGATGTTAGGCGTGTGTGCAATTGGTGTCGTCTGAACATGCTAACGCTCAATCCTTCTAAAACCGTTATTATGTCTTTGTCTAGAAAGGTAGAAAAAATTACCTTTTGTTACCAGATTGGCAATGATCTTCTGCGAAGAGTCGAGTGCACGCGTGATCTTGGTATATACATAGACTCTTCGTTATACTTTACTGTATATGTTAACAACCTTATTAATGGCTCTTTGCGTAAGCTGGGAGTAATTTCTAGAATCACGCGAGAGTTATCCACATCAACCTGTATTCTACGCTTATTTTTCTCTTTAATCCGGACCAAGTTGGAGTTTTCCTCTCTAGTCTGGAATTGTATTAGTTCTACTAGCCAAGAGATGATTGAAAATGTTCAAAAGCGTTTTTTTCGAATTGTTTACGATCGTTACATTGGCCGTACTGTTTATTATTCTTATGCGAGACTCTTGGAACGATGCAAATGCCCTACTTTGAGTTCCAGACGGCGTGAGCGCGATCTTGTTTTCCTGTATAAATGTATTCATGGATTAATTGATTGCCCAGATCTCACATCTGCTATTAATATTCACGTTCCCAGTCGAGTTTTGCGGGTTTCTCCGACTTTTCATGTTAATCAGATCATCCAAACCAGTCCCATGACCCGTATTCAACACTTCTACAATACCCTCAGGGGAGCAGATATTGATGTTTTTAACCCAAATTTCGTAGCTTTTAAGACTTTTGTAACTAACCTGTGAACATTTTGTTGTGCATCATTACCAAGGCGTCAAGCTGTTCATGAGCACAGAAAATAAACAAATGAATGAATGAATGAATGAATGAATGAAAATGAATTATCAAATTTGACAATTTTCGTCACATCTCTAATTATGCTACAAAATGTGGATCTGAATATTATTTAACGAAACTTTTAGAAACATTCGCCGGCTATTTATTGTTTACGATCGCGGTGCTGGTGAGGTAGGCTCTTACCCAATAGGCGACGTGGATTCGGCTGACGTGCAGCGATTCCGCGGATGCATCGCAGTGAAAAGGCAGAGAGCTTTCGAAGGAAAGAAGGCGCAAAAGTGTCCAGTTTTTTTTTTAAGTTCTATAGCAAATAATTTTCTTGGATCCCTATTTTTGTGTTTTTGTGTTTCTTTTCACATCTTTTATGGCGATCGGCGGATGAAATTCGAGTTCATAATCGTTTCATAGTCCCTTTAACGTACGATTTGCAGAATTCCCGAGTTTGGGAAATTTTAATAGTGGGCGCTTGAACAAAGTGGGCGCTTCCACAGTATTTTACGGTATACAGATATATACATGTATATATGGGTGGTTTCATTTGAAATCGAACACGCTTGTCGGGTTGGGTCTCTCGATTTTTTTTTATATATATATAATTGCCCCATTTCTGGAAAAACAAAACCTCTTTTCAATTTTTTTTCAAAAAAATATTTCGCTTCACAAAAAATTATTGAGTGGAGCAGGGTGAAAATCTATTTTTACTCTGTGATTTTTCTACCCAGTTATAATAATAATAATAATAATAATAATAATAATAATAATAATCTTTATTTTAAGTGTCCACAAACAGCACATGGCCTTTTGTGTGGTACACAACATATTTTCGAACATAACACAGGAAATCAAATACATTAAAAATAAAACTATACAGAAGAAAATTGGCTGAATGCAAAAACATGCGTAAGCACAAGATGGCTTCACCAAACTATACAAGTAATATGCCTTCCAGATTACGGCTAAAAGTTGATGAGTCACTAAATATGTCTAGCCGTGAAGAATCGATCTTGTTAAATTCCGCTTGCATTCTTACCAACGGTGATGTGACAAAAAATGTGAGTGGGTAAAAAAGGCTGTGACTACGGCTCGAACGTGATGGGGCATGGAAACAAATCGAGCTTAACAGTCCAGGGGAGTCGACGATCCCATTCGCAACCTTGTATAAAAATAAAATATCCCGATAACGTCGTCTGTCCAGCAGAGAAGATAAACCGAGCTTCGTAAGCAGCCCTTCGTAACTGTAGTACCACTTATGTCTAAAGAATCGATCGTAAACAATAGCGATAAAACGATTTTGAACTCGCTCAATAGAGCATGATGCAGTATGACTTAAAGAATTCCAGACAACAGATCCAAACTCAAGTTTTGAGCGAACAAGACAGCAAAACAAGCGAAGATAACATGCATGCGAAGAAAATTGTTTGGTAAAGCGAGAAAGTGCTCCCAAGGTTCTAAGGGAGGCATTACAAGTGACAAACACATGGTGATTAAAGTTCAACGCGGTATCTATAAAAACTCCAAGATCACGAATGACACTAACACGCTCGATGACGTTGCTATCAAGAACATAGCAAAACGCAAGTGGGTCTCGTTTTCTACTAAGACTAATTGTTTTTGTCTTCAGTTCGTTCAGCAGGAGGTTATTATCGTGACACCACTTAGACACTTCACACACATCATTCTGAAGAAGTGCACACTCAGAATGCGAACGAACCTGACGAAACAGTTTTATATCATCTGCAAATAATAGCACTTTAGAATTTTTAACCGAAAACACAATGTCATTAACAAAGCACAAAAACAGAAGAGGGCCTAAATTGCTCCCCTGGGGCACACCTGAAGACGAAAAGAAGGGTTCGGACATAAATCCCGAAACGCGAACGAAATTCCTACGACTGGAAAGGTAACTTCTAAACCAACAACAGTACGTCGAACAGAGCCCATAATCATCCAGTTTATGCAGAAGCATATCGTGATTTACCCTATCAAATGCTTTTGACATGTCGAAGTATATTACGTCAACTTGCTGGTGACCATGAACAAATGGCACAATATAATCCAGAAATGTGCACAGATTTGTTTCTACCGACTTTCCTTTCATAAAACCATGCTGTTCGGGACAAATCTTTTGACGGAAATAGTTATAAAGACGTTCGTGAAGCGTCATTTCAAAGACTTTAGAAAAACTGCAGAGTAAAGACACTGGGCGATAATTTTTGACAATGCTACGATCACCAGACTTAAAAATTGGCACTATGACAGATTGTTTCCATATAGACGGAAATTTGCCCAACCGTAACGACAAGTTAAAAATGTGCAACAGCACCGGAGATAAAAGATCAGCGCAGCCTTTTACGATAAAACTGGGAATTCCATCTGCACCAGCAGACAACTTTGGCTTCATTTTTCTAATGCATGTTTCTATTTCTAATTCATCTATGGGGACAAAAGCAAAAAAATCAAGTGTTTTTGCGCAGGATGAAACAAAATTCGCGTTGGATTCAGATGAAAAACATGACTTGAAATGCTGAGCAAACATGTTTGCGACTTCCGCTGGATCCGACGTACAGCCGGAACTATCACGCAAAAAAGGGGCACTATCGCTCTTTTTGTTTCTTTGAGATGTTACGAATTTCCAAAAGTCTTTGGGGTTAGAGTACATAGCAGACTCGGTCTTAGATACATAAACTTTTTCATCTCTCTTGAACAGCCATTTTGCTAAAGAGCGACACTCACTGAACTTTAGGGACCATTTTTCCAAACCTGACTTTTTAAAAAGCCTGTGATAATGCAATTTCTTTCGTAAACAACACTTCAGTTCCCACGAAAACCACGAAGGGTATTTGTTTGGCCGTGAAACACGCTTGGGTATAAAAGCATCCATGGCGCTCGACACAACTGCAGTAAACGCTTCAGTCGCTGAGTCTACACATACGTCTTTCAAAATCGGGTTCCAGTCATAACTCTGGAGATAAGAGTACAGGTTAAAGTAATCGCCTTTGCTGTACAAAAAGTAACTCTGGCTACGAAAAATATGCTGACCAGGCGGAAAGAAAAATGAAACAACAAAAGGAGGATGAAAATTATCAACACGTGTTATAGGGTCGTCGACTAGACTGATACTGTCAATCGGCGAAGACACCAGTACTAGATCAAGTATGTTACCTGCCGAGTTTTTAATTGTATTGCACTGTTCGAACCCGTTAATATATATGAAATCTAATAGACTTAACGCCTTTGGACTGAAAGCACTGCTGTCCGTCCGAACATGATCCAACGTCCAGTCTATTCCAGGCATATTGAAGTCACCATATATCTGAACACGAAAATTTGAAACATTCAGGCTTCGCTCCAACGCTTTTAGGTGTAACGCTGGTATGAATACGGGAAGCATAAAAACTCACAGTAATTTTTTGTGCTCTTATGTGTTATTCTTGACTATTTTTTAGTTCGAAGTAAAAAACTTTTTGTATTTTTGTTTATTGAGGTAAAAAATGCCAAACATCGTCTCTTTGACAATCCGGTGACAATCCGGTGACAACTTCAGAGCCTTGTAACTCATGAGTTATTATATTTGTCGCTTACCAAATACTGTGCGGGTGTAGCCCTACACATGGAATGTCGACGGGCATAAGTTTAGTTTATTTTATTTTCATGGAATTTTTTATATAAAATTTGAAATATCGTCGAAAATGAAATTAACCGATATTTTGAACCCACTTTATCGAAAAAGGCCATTTTTTATTTCGTTCAATTTTTTTATTATTGCTGCCGATAATATGAACTTTCTATTGGCTTGATTGAATTTCCCCTTTTCTGATGTATCTTCTCTAGAAGCGATCGAAATCGCTCCAACTTTCTGAGAACGGCCAAACGCAGTTTCCGCAGGTCGGCTTCGCTGCAAAGACTATACTGCTTATTATGTGTGTTCAAATGCAGCGGGTAAATTAATTTAGATTGAGAACACTCGTGCTTGGCTACATATTGTATTTTCTTAATTTTTTATTGATGGCAACTGACATTCCGTAGTCCGATCGTTAGCGGTGCAGCGGATGTTCCATTACTTTTATTTATTCCCAAACCAAAGCAATGTGTGCCTAGCCAAAGCAAATCTACCGTAGCCACCTAAAATAAAATCGTTAAATCGCTTTTCCGACAAAGTGGAGAAACTAAAAGTCTACAGAGAGATTAAGTTACTGCTTTCGCTGCCTTCTGTGCATGTGGGAATCGCTGCTTCTTGGCATCAGAGATATCGATCAGTCTTGAACAAAACCCAACACTTTTATTTTTAACTGCACACACTCGTTCAAACAGAAGGGCCACCCTCTCGGGTTCACCGCTCGCTCGCTTTGGCTCCAGTTTTCGTTCTATCCGTCTCGACTTACCACGCTGTTGAACTTCTCGGCTGCATCCGACCGCTGCGGTACAAAGTTCAGCTCGCCCCCTCGCGCGATCGTCTCCGCAGAGGCAAGCCGATGCCGTTGTCAAAAAGTTTCAATATTGCGTTGCTCGTGAACTGGACTATTTAAAGCACAACAACATATTGTTTTACAAGTGAATCCTAAATATATTAGCGTTAATTAATTAAGAGTGACTATTTATCGCCAATTGGTGTTTGTGTTCTGTAAAAATTGTCTTCGCTTCATGTAAACTCAGTCAATTTTGCTCACTCTTTTCTGCACACTGCTTTTCCTTCTTAAAGAGGGGCATGTGATATTACATATTTTTGATATACACGCTGACAATAAAGAACAGGCAATTACATGGTTATTTGATCGCACGCGACAAGGCACATCGTGGATTGGCGCCCGTGCCGGATGCTTCCTGGGTGTAACGGAGATGGGCCTATAGCGCGAAGGGCCGGGCGTGCTGTACGTGCCTTACAAGCTGTGTATAGCACAAACAGTTATATGACCCCGGTCTGGCTACATGAAGAGCTCGTTCCGCTTTCTCCGCCCTTTGTGCCCTGGCTTTAGACATCGGATAATGGAACATCCGCTGCACCGCTAACGATCGGACTGAGGAATGTCAGTTTCCATCATTAAAAAATTAAGAAAATACAATATAAGTAGCCAAGCACGAGTGTTCTCAATCAAAATGTATTTACCCGCTGCATTTAAACACATAAATAAGCAGTATAGTCTTTGCAGCGAAGCCGACCTGCGGAAACTGCGTTTGGCCGTTCTGAGAGAGTGGGAGCGATTTCGATCACTTCTAGAGAAGATACAACGAAAAAGGGGGAAATCCCATCAAGCCAATTGAGAGTTCATATGATCGGCAGCACTAATAAAAAAATTGAACGAAATCAAAAATGGCCTTTTTCGATAAAGTGTGTTCAAAATATCGGTTAATTTCATTTTCGACGATATTTCAAATTTTATATAAAAATTCCGTGAAATAAAATAAACTAAACTTATGCCCGTCGACATTCCATGCGTAGGGCTACACCCGCACAGTATTTGGTAAGCGACAAATATAATAACTCATGAGTTACAAGGCTCTGAAGTTGTCACCGCATTGTCACGTGGGAGCGATTTCAATCCCTTCTAGAGAAGATACAACAAAAAAAAGGGGAAATCGCATCAAGCCAATTGAAAGTTCATATGATCGGCAGCAATAGTAAAAAAATTGAACGAAATAAAAAATGGCCTTTTTTAATAAAGTGGGTTCAAAATATTGGTTAAAAGTGGGTTCATTTTCGACGATATTTCAAATTTTATATAAAAAATTCAGTGAAAATAAAATAAACTAAACTTATGCCCGTCGATAGCCCATGTATAGGGCTACACCCGCATAGTATTTGGTAAGCGACAAATATAATAACTAATGAGTTACAAGGCTCTGAAGATGTCACCGGATTGTCAAAGAGACGATGTTTGGCATTTTTTACCTCAATAAACAAAAATACAAAAGTATTTTACTTCGAACTAAAAAACAGTCGGAATAACATATAAGAGCACAAAAAATTACTGTGAGTTTTGTATGCTTCCCGTATTCATACCAGCGTACAGAACTGGGTGGAAAAATCACGGAGTAAAAAATAGATTTTCATCCTGCTCCACTCAATAATTTTTTGTGAAGCGAAATATTTTTTTAAAAAATTTGAAAAGCGGTTTTGTTCTTTCCAGAAATAGGGCAATTACATATATTTTTAAAAAAAAATCGAAAGACCCATTTCGACAAGCGTTTTCGATTTCGAATGAAACCACCCATATATATATAGTCAAAGGTGCGTACTGTCGGAGTTACTAATTCGAAGTTTATTACGATGTTTCGATCGGGGACCGCTCTTGGGCGGTCCCCGCTTGAGACGTCGTAATAAACTTCGAATTAGTAACTACGACAGAGCGCATCTTTGACTTATTAACTTTCACGGTCCATTGTTTTCATGTTTACCCTACTTCACCCATATATATATTGATGCCACGTGACCTAAACTGTGCAAAGCTCTATATAGTGTTCTAAACAAATTAAAATTCTAAATTCATGTATACTGCATTTTATGCGTTAAAGAAGTGGAAGTAAAGGTTGCAGCTGTTTTTTTTTTATTTTGTTTTTCTTGGGGGGGGAGCTACATATTTAATTTTTTGTAGTCCATCCAACCATCTATCTTGGAACACTGAAGTATAGGCCTCATCCTCCTCCGCATAGGCGCTGCCATCTTGGAATCACGTGACGGGGCCGCCATTAGTTATCAGCAATACGTAAATTCATCCA
>JAZHYW010029563.1:0-27407 GCA_037355805.1 Ixodes ricinus
AGTAGTTTCAGAAAGTGTCATTTATAAATGCGCAGTATTTATTTTTGCAAAAAATTGATTTTCAGCCAAGCTCGCGGCCGCGCGCGGCACCCGCTGAGCGATTAGACGAGCGGAGTTCAACATTTTCAATTTAAGCCTACTCCGCGCCTCGTTCGACGCAGCCGAGATATCTTACCCTCGTTGGAAGCGCTGCTTTCTTCTAGTTTCTGCCCATAGAAGCTTGCTATGTTTGAGGCTATCTGTGGCCCAGGAGAACCCCATACATACAAGCAGAAAAAACGTGAAAACTATGACACCAGTAATCCCATTGGCTGCGACCCGAAACAGGGCTCACGATTGGCCGCCTTCGGCGATGTAGCTCCTTGTTCGCCTCATGCGCGCGCTATCGGCAGCTTCTTTCGCTTCTGATCGTATTGCTAGTTCGCTGCTGTTTAGGTTCGTTTTCCCTCTTTGTTCCCGGTAGTTTTCTGCCAAGGAATGCCTGCTTCCAAAGTTAGCACTCGCAGTAGCTTTGGCCGGCGTTCTCGACGGCGAAAACGAAGGGCCGGTGGAGACGGGGACTAGTCTCCGCCAGCACCATTGACGCCGTCTCCGCCGGCGTCGTCCACGATCTTCAAGCTCAACTGGTGCTTGGCGGACATCGGAGCCTACAGCTTTATCTCCGAATCGGATGTGCTGACCACGTTCGAGAGGAAGCTCAGCCTTCTCGATTTCGATGCAGGGACTACGGACCACCCGGAGCCGACCAGACGCCCCGTTGAAAAGCCCCTGGACGGCTCCTCAATGTGTCCGCCGTGCAAACACTTGTTGCGATTTTACTCTGCCCCAAGTGCCACGGAAAACTACTGAGCTTGCGAGAAGAAGGAATTGGCATCAACCTTCAGTTTTTTGTTAGCTGCTCGACTTGCGGAGACATCGTCGCGACACCGCACTCACCATCGATCGGCAAGCTTCGAGAGAACGAACTCGCAGTGCGTCTAGGCGTCGTTGGAAGAGACTGTGGCATCAGTTTCACAAAGCTCACGAATCTTTGGGGGCCTCAACGCACTGCCCCCCCCCCATGCTCATGTAGATGAAGGTGCCACCAATGACTCGGGTGGATTTCAAATTTCTGGCATCGTCCGAAAATTAAAAAAAAAACAAGTTGAAACTTCAAACACATTTTTCTTAGTTTCCCTTTTTGGCAGGCATTCTTTTTTAGGAAAGCTATCGTTTGATATTCTGAATACAGAGAAACATCATTCAAGGTTTTCTGGGACTGACATTTTCTGGAAAACAAGATACTACTTCACAAATAAAAAAATCTACTCCTTCATAAAAAAAAAAAAGTTTTTTAAACAATTTTAATTTTTTTTAATTTTGGGATGTTGTTATTTTTGTTATAATTGAACATTTTGCAATCTATTTTTAATCTAGGTTGCACTGTGGGTATTGTTCTTCACATTAAAGCAAGAAGTTTGCCACCAGCTAATATTATTTTTCTACGATAGACTTCTTAGTGAAGTGTCTTTTTGTGAAGTGCAAGAACCGTAGCATACTCTAAAGTTGACTGATAATGCTAAAACTTTGCAGATTATCCTTCCTCATACTGCTGAAATAACCCTCAGAATTTGAACCAAATTGGGTGAAGGGTTCACAAGTTCACCCTCCCAGGCCATATCCCCCTTAATGATGCATCTTAACCATTTTCACCAGTCTATTCTATGTGGGCAGTGCAGCGCAGCAACAATGCGGACGTCTGTGAACCCGTTCCTATTTTTAATACAGGTGCTTGCCTGGAGTGTCGACCCGGTGTCGCAACGCTGCCCTCGGCCTGAGCCAGCGCCTACCAGCATTACCTGTTCAGCGCAAACATCTTTGGTCACCAACTCAAGCTTCAACCACTTCGAGCCCGTCTCCGATTCCTGGTCTACAACGGCAGACTTTGTTCCTCGAGCGCAACGGGATGCTCCACCATCATCGACATCAACTACCATCATGAATCCGCCCCCCAAGGCCTGTTATCGTGCTTGCCTGGAGTGTCGACCCGGTGTCGCAACGCTGCCCTCGGCCTGAGCCAGCGCCTACCAGCATTACCTGTTCAGCGCGAACATCTTTGGTCACCAACTCAAGCTTCAACCACTTCGAGCCCGTCTCCGATTCCTGGTCTACAACGGCAGACTTTGTTCCTCGAGCGGAACGGGATGCTCCACCATCATCGACATCAACTACATCATGGATCCGCCCCCCAAGGCCTGTTATCGTCAGTGGGCAGTGCAGCGCAGCAACGATGCGGACGTCCATGAACCCGTTCCTATTTTTAATACAGGTTGGTAAACCTTTTCTGGTATCCACGCTCAAGAGCAATTACCTGTGTCTTGCTGTGCTGCCCTGCCCAAAAACAGTGTGCGAGAGTCTTACTGGTTCCTTTGATTCTCTGTGTATGCTGATACTGATCCTAAGTGGCGATGTGGAACTCAACCCTGGGCCTACTGTGGAGGAACAACTTGCGGCAATTTTAGCCAACCAGCAAAGTTTATCGGCTGACATAAAGTCAATGCAAACAAAACTCGAGCTACACATGTCTGGCACTAACGAACGCCTAACAGCAATAGAGTCAACAATTAAAGAATTATCAAAGGCTCCCCCAAAGGTAGAGCGGTGTGAGCAAAACCTAAAGCGCCTATCCGACAAAGTAACATTTTTAACCGAGAAAGTAGACGACCTAGAAAACAGAGGAAGGCGTAATAATTTAATTATTCACGGAATAAAAGAGGTAAAAGATGAAAGTACAACGGAGTTAAAAGAACTGGTGCTTCAAAGTATTTTCGAAGAGAAGCTAGGTGTTACCGTTGCCAGTGTTGAGAGGATACATAGACTGGGGCGTTTGATGGAAGGTAAACCGAGGCCCGTAATTCTGCGTCTGTACGATTTCAATGAAAAGCTAGATATCCTTCGTAACGCTCGTAAACTGAAGGGGTCGCAAGTGTTTATATCTGAAGACTTCTCACGTAGGGTCCAGCTAGTACGGAAAGAACTCTGGAATAGCATAAAACATACTCGAAAGCCAGAAGACAAAGTATCTTTACGTTACGATAAATTAATAGTCAACAGCGAGGTATATACCTGGGACGAGTCAACGCACCAACGAATGAAATTATCAAGCTCAGTTCCCACCCAACAGAGTGAATCATAGCTACTACCACGGAAGCATGTTGTGTCACCAGCATCTGTGTCGAAACTTGAGGCATTACTTATTAACTGTCGCAGCATAAAAATTAAAATTGATGACTTTGCTGAACTTGTCGCTACGACGCAACCTAGCATTGTAATAGGTACGGAATCCTGGCTAACCGAAGAGATAGCTGACGAAGAAATTTTCCCTTCCAATTATTCTGCCTATCGAAAGGATAGAACTACGCATGGTGGTGGCGTTTTTTTACTAATCGCAAACGACCTTCAGAGTTCGCAAATAAATGTTCCTTGTTCATCGTGCGAATCGGTTTGGTGTAAGATTTATCTAAATTCCGGGGAAACCCTAGCTATCGGATCATACTATCGGCCTCCCAGCGCAACCCATGAATCACTGTTATCCCTATCTGACGAGCTGTCTTCCATTTCAAGTGATTATCTTGTACTTGGGGGTGACTTTAACCTGCCTGACATAACATGGCATGATAAGCAAATGTTAACTACTGGCTCTTCGATATTATACACGGCATTTTCTCACTTTGTTTCAAGCTTTGGGTTATCCCAATACGTCACTGAACCAACCAGAGTGGACTTCAATAGAGCAAGTACACTAGACCTCCTTCTTTGCGATTCCAGAACAGCTATTTCTGCAGTCACACACCTTCCGGGGATTAGCGATCACGACATAGTTACAGCAAGTATACAGTGTAAACGTCCGCTATCGGCTCGGCAGTCCCCGCGCAGGATTTATTTTTACGATCAGGGCAATTACGCTAGCCTTGCTGACGAACTTGTAACGTTTTTTGCCATTTTTGAAATGCACAGCTATGAGATGGACGTTGAAACCCTGTGGAACATTTTTAAAACTAAGCTTACTGCCTTAATTGACACTTACATCCCACACAAGCTAATCTCTCCAAGAAAGCAAAAAAAAACAACCTTGGATAAATAAAGAGTTACGGCAAATTTTGAGGAAAAAGAAGCGTGCATACTTAACTTTCCGCAGGACTTCTATTGCCGCGTCCCTTACTCGGTTACGCGACCTAAGTAAACTCTACAAAAGGAAACTCAAATTAGCTAAAAATGTTTTTCAGGGCACTTTAAGTGATCGTCTTAAAAGGAGCCCTAAAGAATTCTGGAAACTGGTAAAAAGCAACAAGAAGGACCAGGTTGGCATACCATCAATTGAGGAACTTGAACAGACCATACACGATGACCAAGCAAAAGCTACGTGCTTTAGTAGATACTTCCAATCAGTTTTTTCTCCCCCGATAACTGCGGTGCACTTGGCTCTGCCTAACGCAGTAAATCAGTTGCGTGACATGCCGGAAATTGAATTCCACTCTGACGGACTGGTTAAACTTCTGGGGTCACTTAAACCTGATAAGTCTCCAGGTCCTGATGGCATTCCTAACAAGATTGTTAAGGAATGTGCAGGTATACTCGCTATGTTCTTGCACGTCCTGTTTACCAGATCTCTATCAGATAGTATTTTGCCTTCTGACTGGAAGAAAGCTCATGTTGTGCCTGTGCATAAAAGCGGCCCCAAAAACAAAGTTGAAAATTACAGGCCCATATCGTTGCTAAGCACGTCTTCTAAACTTATGGAACATGTGATCTACACAAGTATTGCTCAACATTTACAGTCAAATAATTTTTTCACTCCATCCCAGCATGGGTTCCGCCCAGGCTTGTCATGCACAACTCAGCTAGTGGAATTTTATCATGACCTAGCATACGCATACGATAAAGGCCTTCAAACAGATTGTATTTTTCTTGATTTCCGGAAAGCTTTTGATCTCGTGCCACATAAATTTATTCTGCATAAAATGAAGTCCCTACAAATAGATGGTAAAGTTCTTGGATGGTTAGCAGATTACCTAAGTGGCAGGACTCAAGCAGTGATAATTAATGGCAAGTCATCTGATTTTATTTCCGTCACTTCTGGTGTACCCCAGGGCTCGGTGTTGGGGCCGCTTTTATTTTTAATATTTATCAATGATATTGTTGTAGACGTTTTTTCTAGTATACGCCTGTATGCTGACGATTGTATAATTTATCGAGCAGTAAGTTCTTTCAACGATTGTATCACTCTGCAGGCCGACCTTGACCGCATAGCAAACTGGTGTAGCACTTGGGGAATGGATTTGAACGTTAACAAATGTCACTTTGTCCGTGTAACTAAAAAGCGTAACCCTATCACCAACATGTACCAGATTAACGACATTCCCATCAACATGTCACTACAAGTAAAATATTTAGGCGTTTACTTTTCCCATGATTTGTCATGGCGCTTTCACATTGAGTACATGACTGCTAAAGCTAATCGGATGCTAGGCTTCATCAAACGTAATTTCAAAAATTCTCCTCAAGAGGTCAAAAACACTCTGTATCTCACAAATATTCGGCCCATTCTAGAGTACGCTTCAGAAGTTTGGGATCCCCACCAGCAGTACCTGATAAATAATATAGAACTGATACAAAACAGAGCCGCCAGATTTGTCCTTAATGCATACTCGCGTGGTCAAAGTGTAACTGCCATGAAACGTGAACTTAACTGGCAGCCTCTACTGAATCGTCGTAAATGCTTCCGCCTGAAACTCCTTCACAGCATATATTACGATCAGTGTGGAATTGACAAAACGCAATATTTACTTCCACCTCACTTCATCTCTCGGCGCCTGGATCATAGCAGAAAAATTAGGCCTTTTACCAGCAAAACAGACATTTACAAATACTCATTTTTTCCTTGCACAATACTCAACTGGAACCAGTTACCTGAAGAGATTGTCTCAACAAACGTAAGCTCTCAATTTTATCACGCATTGTCAGATTCTTAAAACTTGTTATTTCTACAAACTTCAGCTTTGTCCGTATATATTCACGAGTGCAGTGTCTAGCTTTACGCTGGTTTGGGTTTTCGTTTGTTTTTATTTTCATGTTAATTGCTCCGGGTAAGTCACCTTTTGAGTTTTGACTGTTTAAGCAATTAAGTGTTCTTTGGCGTCATGTTCATTTTGTATTTGCCCCTCCCCCACTATAATGCCCTCACGGGCGCTGTGGGGTTATTTCAATAAATAAATAAATAAATAAATAAATAAATAAATATTATTATACAGGGTGTTTGTTCTAGGCTTTACAGATTTGCTTAAAAAAGCCATGAAAGCTACACTAATCTGGTCTGTGCAGGCAAAGAGTGCCATCTGCTGCACGGAAAGGCAACTAGCACCCACCGCCATCTTGAAGGATACCGCGTCGCTGTGCCAGTCTGCGACCGCTTTCAATGTTGTGATACTAATCACAATACGTTCGCAATCTGTAGTGTAACGCAAGATGGAGAGTGGTTTGGTTGCCCGAATTAGTGAAGAAACTGTTTTTGTCACCCTAAACAGAAGGACATTGAGGCACCCTAAGCACTTTTCTGAGAAGGCACTTTTCCCCTAGGCACTTTTCTGGAGAAGACCTACTATATGTGTGTGCGCTGTTCTGCAGGCTCTACGAGTTCGCCTTGCTTTTCTCCCTACAGAAGTGGTCACGACCTGAAAATCCCTCTTTCCCCTCGTTACTGAAATTCAGCAAATCTCTTTGCACGAGACGTTCAAAAAGCGTAGGCCTCTGTTGCTTGCCACTCGGTTACCTTTAGAAATGTTTAATGACTCTCGTGAGGTATGAAGTCCCTCTCGACGCCACAATAATAGCACAAAAATCCCAATGATTCCCATAGAAAGAGCTCAAGATGTCTGCTAGCATTGCCTACAAGTTGCCCCCGGTGAGTTTGCATACACCTCTTATTGGTAAACGTCCAATGGCTCATTATACCGCCACTCTCGTGCCCCAACGGCTGCTGTGGCCAATAACGTTATCCCCGAAAATTCATTTAATACTTAGAGCGCCCTCTATTCTAAGAATATTTTCATCCTCAAAACAAACATACCACATGCCCTAACATTAGCCGAATGAAGCAATCTGCATTCTGATGATGTGTACTGCAATATGCAAGGATAGGAGAGCACAGAATTCCAAGCCCATTCCACTTTCTGCACGCACATAAATTATACACATTTTCTCGAATATTCTCCAAAGGCGCAGTGAAAGCAATACTAATGGCGCATTCACACTGAAAGCGGATCCGCGTTCGTGAAGCAGTTGCGGATGCGGTTCGCAAGCGACCCCGTTCAGACACACCCAGAGGCGGTTGGCGGCTTGTCGGCGATCATGCGTGATCTTTTGAGACTAGCGTTTGGCAACCGTGTTTTGCAATCCAAAATCCACTTTAATTCACGACCCAAGCCCAAAATTTAGCTATTTTGGCACTCTGAAGATTTTTCTTGGGATCTTCGCACGCATCACGAGTTCAGGCAGCGAAAAAGAGAGAAAACATGATTGCGCTTCCAATAAGAGACATGGCCCCGTGGAAACTTGCCTGCGATTCCCTCGACTTCGCCCACAAGCAAAGCCCAGCTAGGCGCGCCTTGCTGACTCACATGAGGATGTCCCCGACCTTTTCTTCAAAGTGGACCCTTCCCGCATGAGTAGGCTGACCTTGTTTTCTGGACAGAGGGCCAGTTTTCCCCCTTCGCTGTTCGCTCTTTATCATTTTCGAAGATAAGAGTGGTGGGATGGACCGTGGTCGGGGGAATGTGTTCGGTGCTAGCCGGTCGTGGCTTCGCTGGTGTCGGACTCTCCTCTCGTCACTCGCACGTCGATCGAGTCTACTGTTTGACATTAAGCTCAAATAAACGCCGTATGGATTACCTCTGCATTGTCTGGTACATACACTTTATTTTTTTAGTATGTTCCCTTTATTTCTTTTGTTAATACTAAACGTTACAGGTCGAGCTAGCGCAGGTACCCTGCCCGCTCCACGGTAATGCGTTGACTACGCAATCAGGCTCATGACGTCTCTATCGGCCTTCGTGGTGATCATGCACGGTGTCGAAAGCTTTCAATAGTTCATGAGACTATTTTAGTGGGTACAAAAAGCTGACGTTTCAGTCGATCAGGGCGGGTTCCGACATTCTACGGGCAGAGACTAACAAGACAGCGAGCTTCAGGCTGTGGCACCCGGAATAATAAACAAACTCTTACCCGAACCAAATCACCGGTGCGAAGCCCGTTAAGATTACAAGTCAATTCTTTTTGCGGCGGATTCAAGTGACGGACATGAACATCACGTCTACCCGTTAATTTGTCTGCTGCAACACTAGGACTACAGCGCCTTGGTCGCCTCATCAGCAAGAGGTGCCATCTTGCTTCGAAAGTCACTGACGTCACGTCAGCGTCGCATTGTGATTGGTTGCCGCTTTGCGGTTCGTGAAAGCGGTTGGGAGAAATTGGTCCCGGCTAGTTTGCAAAAACGCGCTCCAACCGCTCGATCCTGGCCGCTTTGCGGTTGAGAAAGCGCGGATCCGCTTCCAGTGTGAACGCGCCATAAGAGAAGGATGAAGGGGCCCCCTCACCTGGTGCGATGTCTCGGATGGCAAAGATGCCGACACGGGTGTCTCCGTTGACAGTCCACTTCTGGGTCTCGCAGTTGGGATCGCAGGAGTGGTTCATGAAGCGCGACAGGTTTCCCCGTGGCCCCGCGTCGATGATGCGGTCCCTGTCCAGGGTGAGGAAGTAGAAGTTGCTGCTGTGCTCCAGGTGAAGCCGAGACAGGCGGCGCTCGCATTCCTGCTCGTTGATGATCTCCCCGACGTACTCCATGACGAAGTCGCCCGCAGTCAGGGCCTGGTCGGTGCGCAGGCCCCAGCCCCTCCCCTCGGCCCGTATCACCGTCACCTGGGCGTACTCGCGCCGCAAAAAGTGCTGGTTTTTGCAGTGCTCACCGGCGGGGCACAGGTCCGGGCGGCACTCGTACAGCAGCAGGCGGTTAAGGCAGTCTGCCCGGCACGGATCCTCGGCGGTGCAGACACAAACCGACACCGTGCGCAGGTCCAGTGCCGGCACCGTCACCTGCCCCACAGGCCGGTTGACCCGGATCATGCGGAACGGCGCCGGCTTGGCCGACTGGTCCCTGGCCCGGCGCTGCTGCTCCCACGCCTCTGTCGCCCTCCTCCAGGGCCATCTCAAACAACCGCGCCAGGCTCTTGCTGCTCGACACCAGGCTGCCGCGATCGCCCTCCTCAAAGAGGAACACGTGCCCACGGTTGGTCCAGTAGTAGTCGTGCGAGCCGTAGAAGCGCACCGCAAACTCCCCGACCGGTCGGTGCTTGAGCTCAGCGATATTGACCGGCACCTCTGCAGGGCTGACACACCTGGGCAGGCCACCAGCGGTAGCAGCCCAGCTTGACCCAGATGATGTGGCCATACTTAGGGTGCTTGAGCGCTCTGCAGTCACTGCACAAGAAGGGCCCTTTGGGGGCTGCTTTGAGGCCCAGGCAGCTCTGGTGGAAGGCGGCCGGACAGCCCTCGCAGCAGAGGAGGTGGCCCCCCGTTGAGCAGACGAAGCACCAGTTGACATTGATGCTGGGCCCAAGCTCGGTACCATGCTGGGGGCACACCACGGCCGTCGGCCCCAGGCGGTGTGGAGCCTGCCGCCAGGCAGCCCACATGGAAGGCCGACGGGCACCGCACGCAGCGCAGCAGGCGCCCTGACAATAGAGTGCTGCTTTGCATTCCCAGCCCCACTTTGACCAGCAACAGATGTCAACTTGGTATATTCTGCTCCCAAAATTCATGAGCTTGACAATCCTAATTTCCTTGGGCTCCACGGAAGGATGCTAGCCAAGTAAAATCCGCTAGGTTTATGGGGTTCAGGAAATCACTCCAGATCCTCACCAAGAAACCCTGAACCACCTGAGGGTGTCACGGATGTTTTGTGCTGCTTAGTGATCCTGCAAGATATCTGCATGGCTTTCACAAAATGCTGCTCTTAACTTTACCATTTTTCCACAATTCTGAACAAGCATAAGAGATATAAGCAACCCATCAAACTCAAAGGCATATATCTCTCAACAAATTGATTGGATACAACTATTCCTTCACATTTGCTGGGAAAAGAGTGTTGCCCTCGCAAAATTACTTTATTAACCCCTCAACCTGTCTTTAGTTTTGGAGAGTTTCTGACCCTCAAATGCGTAATTGTTTTCTTAGAATTACATTTGTTGCCTTCAAAATCAAATTTCTAGCCACAAACAGAATGGGAGCAAAATTTAAAAAAATTCAGTGCTGCCAGTTGTTGGCAGAACCAAAAGTAAGCCACGAACGAGCTGGTTCGTCCAAGACGATTGAGTGCGTGAATCGGGGAAAAGAGACAAGCTATACTCGTCCTGAACGGTTTGGGGACGGCTCCACATCGGCAAATTAGGCTCATCCAAAACGGTTAAGGGGTTAATGCTTGTAGCATTTGGCCCCGACTTAAAGGGCCCATGAAACAAATTTTTGTCTGGGATAAATGAATTTACATTGGCATTTTACTAATAGCATATCATTTAGTGGGCCAAAAGAAAGAAGGAAGAATGTCAAAAGCCTGATTTTCAGTATGAAAATTGTAAAACACAACAGACTATTTCGCACCTCCTTCCCTTTGTCAACTCTCTGACTTTTCACTGTGATACATCCACGATACCCAAAGCGCGTCACCAAGCTCCAAACACACGTCACACGACACCGGACCTCCCTTGATCCCTTCACCCCTAAGCTGACAGTACGGTGGAAGCTATGCGCTTGCTGGACCAATCAGCTGCCTCCCTTTCATCACCTGACCCTCATTCTCTGCGCGTGGGTATGCGCGAGGGAGCATGATCACATGGCAAAAGTGTGGCTGGCCCAACGAGCACGTAGCCTCCACAGCACTGTCAGCTTAGGGGTGAACAGGGTGGGGAAAGCAACTTTTGTTCCAGTTTTGAGCGACGGGCTAGTCTTCTAGAGAAGAATGGTGATGTCCGGGTACACAAACGAGGGTCCGAGCAAGAGGGGGACTCCCTCCGTCCGTTTTCTTCAACTGTCTGGTACAGTGCGCAATTTGTGAGTTGAGGAGGAAAGCTAAGAAGGAAAAAGTTGAAAAATCGTTTCATGAGCCCTTTAAGTTCTAAGCAATATCTTCCATCAGCTCCAGGTGCATTAGCTGGTTCCTATTTGTCAATGTGTTGTCCATGCATACTTCATGCAATACCTATATTTCGACTCTGCTCTTGTAGCAGGAAAAATCAACACTGGGACTCATCAGCAGCTGCTTTATGACAACAAATGAGTACTCAGTGTTCCAGAGCATGTGCATATACAGGGTGTCTAGCAATTTATTATTTTGAAATTCCCTCACTTTTCCAGGTTTTCCCTAAAAATTTCAGGTGAAATTCCCTGACCACTGAAGAGGCGGTTAAATACTGTAAACAACTAAATTTTCGCGAATTTCCCGAATCGCCTACAAACGCGAATAATACGTCCCACGAACAATTCGGGCAATATGTGAATGTACAGAAGCTGCACTCGATTCGCGAAAATTAGAACCCGTGAATAATTTCAAATTTTCAGCTTTTGGCCCGATTCGCGAAAATTTGAGCCCGCGAAAATTAAGTCGTTTATAGTATATAATACCATTACCATACAAGGCATTGAGCATTGAGCACTGTGAGCATCATTTTGCACGGGCTTTATCCAACTTGCATATACCGAAATATTTAGGTTCGTGCAGTCCGGATTAAACAAGCACTTTCTTGCTGCCGACATCATCGGTAAAGAGGCCACTTCCGGAAACACAATGAAAACACAACGCTCAACCCAGGCACGTAGCCAGGATTTTGCTTCGGGGGGGGGGGGGGGGCATGACAAAATGCTGTATGAGGGGGAGGGGGAGAGGAGGTCCCAGCAAAATGAAAGATTTCGGGGAGGGGGGGGCCCTCCCTGGCTGCAGTGTTCCTGACTCAACCACACACGTCAAGAACCGAATGGCAGCATGGGGCATGGCCGCCAGATGCACACTTTCGGATACTTTCGGCTTAATGCTTGAATTGGATTGGGGTCTGCGGCTTTCTCACTTGTTACTAAATCTAGAAGCTCTAACTGGATCAAGCTAGAGCCACTAAATGAGCTGCGGTTAGAGTATCGATACTCCGTTCCCCGACATTTTTGTGGGCACCGCCATTTTGGTGCTTGTGCAGAGCAGACGTAACTGCCGATCGTCATGATTAAAAAATGCGACTTCCTCAGCATCAATTTTTGTGTTAGGAAGGTCAATATTGCTTTGCTCTCTCGAGTTATGTTTAAACATTTGTGGAGAGTGGAAAAGCATTTCCTCAGATTTCAGATAAAGCTTCAGATAACTGGCAACCATGATTTTAAGACACAATATGGCCAAGTGTCGTTACTCTGAAGCTTAGCTTATTTAGTGGCACTAGATCAAGCCGAGTGTTGTGCCCTCGATCCAATCCAATCCAAGGCTTGGACTGGATTTGTCGGCTGTTTCCCTTGCATCGGGTAGCACACTCTACATCGGGTGAGCAGAGCCCACACTCCACTCTGAGCAGAATCTATTGCCCTTTATTCTGCCCCCAAGTCCTCAAGTCTTTGCTCAAGGCACTCGATTGCATTTCCAGCTCATATTCCCTGACTGGGCTCGCTTTTTGACAATATCCCTGACAATTCCACGATTTCTTCTGGTAATTAAAATTTCCCTGACAATTCCTGGTTTTCCCGGTCGCTAGACACCCTGATATATAACCTGAAGCCATAAACATGTATTTTGAGGTCACTGGTTTTAAATTTTCTACTAAAATCATAAGGAAAGGTAGCAGACGCAGTGCAATGTGACAGATTTAGAAACAAAAAAAGGAATGTTTTTCTGATGTGTTAAGTGTGAGCTAGCGACAGCATGGAAGGAGGTAATGGAACAAGAGCAATCCACCTTTGGCATTGAGAGTGGTCGGCTTCTCCTGGAAGCAGCCGAGGCAAAAGTGCCTTGGGCAGACGAAGGGGTCCTGCTTGAGCGGCAGGGGCAGCGTTGCCAGGCACTTCTTGTGGTAGAAGCAGCCGCAGCTCTCCAACGAACACTTCTCCGTCTGTCCCAGGTCTTTGCACACGAGGCATAGGTGCTCGCCTGCACCATGGACAGGACGTTACATGCTTCAAGTACACATTCGTGGCATCATTGAACGGTAGCTCCGACCAAAAAGGTAAGCATTCCCTCCGATTCCCCAAAACTCCACCCCATCAAGTTTCAGCCCTATATCTAAGAAAAATGCTACTTCACTAGCACCACAAATGGAAACAGCCTCTGTGAAGTCTCCGGACCTCTGAATGATACATATATCCTTGCAGAGTAGGGGGCACAAAAGCTGAAGTACACAAAAATTGGGTTGCTGCTTTTTGTCCCGCACTGTTTACTGAAGCCTCAAATACCCAAAAGGAGGGTGTGGCCCAATGAAGAACAAAGCCGTTCCTACTCCTGCTCTATCCCACCACAAGCTTCATAGCATTTAGTTGCTTTTTTTATGTTTAATATTTATATATATATATATATATATATACCGTAAAGTTCCGAGAGAACGCCCGCCCCCGAGAGGTCGCCCATTCCGTTTTTCTGGCTAAATATCTGTAACAGAAAAATTCCGAAACATCGCCCACCTCCCGATTTCCGTGGGACAACACGCAATGTCCGACGGGAATCGCATCAACCGCGCAATTTGCTGTACCGGCACGTCAGACGAGCAAGTTTATAGCGGATTCCCGCGTTTTTGTCCGCGATCTGCATGTGCGATCTCCATTCCACGCGAGTTGGTCCCGCGTGTACTATGTTGCATCGTGAAATATGATTTTGCTGTGTTCGCGATCTGCAGCATTTGTTCCCGTAACATTCAAGTTTGTAGCAGATTCCTGCCTTTTGTCCGCGATCTGCGCGTGCGATATCGGTTCCTGTGACAGGCAAGTTTGTAGCGGGTTCCCGCGTGTTTATTGCATCGTGAAACGCGAATTTGCGGTGTCCGCGATCTGCGGTATCAGTTTCTGCGTCGCATTAGTTTGTAGCCGGTTTTTGATAAAGTTTTGGGTGGGCGTTCTTTCGGAACTTACGGCATATATATATATATGGAGGAGTAGGTTTAGGCTACTAGAGAATACATTTCGGTCCAGAAAAGCATCATGTCGCATGTGAAAATTGCCTTGTGAGGTCAGCTCCACTGGCTTCCTCTTTCCTCACGCTTGGGAACAAAAGACAGAGTATGCAAAAATTCCATCCAATAACTGAAATAATAATCTTTATTTGCAGAGTTCAAGCGTTATCCTAGGGGCGTGCAACAAAAGCAGAAGCAGGTACGCGACCCTACTTCCAGTTGTCGTTGTCCCTTCTTTTTGTGTCTTCCTTTTCTTTCCTGTGTCTCAGGTTAAGTTATTTCATCCAATACTTTGCTTGACATTTAGATATTCTTTGTTGCATTCAAGAATAACCCATGTTTATTATGTTTAAAAATGTATAATTATTGTCCAAACCGTAACACCCCCTTCACTATCAGCTCTCAAAAAAATAACTTCTCGTCTCAACAATGGCTGCGCCGTCAAACATATTTCGGTTCTATAAATGTTTTACCCGATCATTCCTTCCACAAGCCATCAATGGCTGGAATAGTCTCCTCATCCTCCACTGTAGACCTGTGCAGGTTTTCACTCCTATAGAGTATACCACCTTTTTCTTGTCAGAAATATTTCATTTTCATTTTATTTTTTAACAATTTGCTGATTTGTTCTGAATGTATTTCTTTCATGTCCATATTTTTTGTATAGTATAAAGCCCCAAATATGCTCACTCGGGCAGCATTTGAGCTTTTAGAAGTTAGACTGCAATCAAAGGAAGCAAAACTCAGTCTAACTGAATGTGAAGCAACTGCACATGAAGTTCTCTTAAATAGCAAATCAACCCAGGTGTGCACATACTTCCAAAATCTGTCCTCAGCAAATTGTGGGATTTACTCTTCAGAAACTTGTGACGATGCAATGGAGAGGTTCTTGTTTCACACCTTACAATGCACTTGGTGCATACCTAAATTGACACGAGGCCTAACAATCAAGAGACCAACTCAGGGCCTTCACCTTTCTTTCTTCAGTCACATGCAAACGAAAAAGCGCGGGATGCCTAGGGCACATCTTTCTTAATAAAAATAAAATAAAAATAAAACTATAACCACAAAATTGAAAACAAAAAAGAAGCCCTTCTAACGTTAATCACTTATTAGCTAGGCTATCTCAGAAGTAATTTTTTCCTTGCCCCTATTTCACTTAAACTTTCTTATAAAACTTTAATGTGCACCAAACTTGAATATGCAGGCTCTATCTGGAACCCTGGTGTCACCGTAGCATCATTCATTGAATCCATTTAAAATCGCTCCAGCAAGTTTCATACTTTCTAACTATCGTTGTACAGCCAGCGTCACCTCCATAAAAGGGTCTCTATATTTGCCCAACCTCTCCTTTTGTAGAAAAATATCTCGCCTCTGCTTGTTTCACAAGATTTATCGTTTGAACCCAGCACTTCGAGCCTCATTATTTTCAGAACCACCATACATAACGCCGCATACCGATCATCTACTAAAAGTAGGAATCCCCTACTGCATCACCTCCACCTTCTATGCCTCCTTCCTACTCCTGACCTCCGTCGACTGGAATTGCCTTCCCGCATCCGCAGTCTCACCGACGCTGCTGATTTTAAAACCGCCATCACTGATGTTCTGAATAATGTTCCATAGCAATTCTGTACCTGTTTTGTTTTTTTTCCTCCCGATTTGTTTTTACTGTTTATTTCGTATTGATGTATAATTCCATTCCTCTCTGTAATGCCTTCGGGCCCTGAGAGTATAATAAATGAAATGAAACTGAAACATGCAAATGCGGGAACTAAAACAACCCCAGGGACTCCTGGACATCCCATTACACAGTGCTGCTCATCTGGTTTTTGTTTGATTTTGTTTTTGTCAAAAAATATGAGACACAAAAGAGAACAATTAATTGAATGAGCACGTATATGATATTCTTTACTCGGTTTCACAACTTGGCAAAGAGAAAATCTATGACCCCTCAAGTCAATCAGAGCGACGGAGCGAAGCCTGTCACAGCTCTCTGTAGGAGGAAAGCCCTCGAACGATATGTTGTCATGCACCTCACTCCGATGCGACAATTGGCTCACTGGAAAGGTAGCCTTCACAGTTTGCCAAGTTATGGCAGAGCACACCAATGCGCACAAAATAATTAATTACTTTGGGGGCGAGGGGGCATCAGAGGCTCTTTACCACTTTCCTGACCGCGCCCATAGGCCATCGATCACAGGTGATCGATGGTTTCCAAGCATCGTGAAGAAATTAAAATTAATGAAGAGAATTATGTTCCACAATCTTGTGGATAGCCAAAGAACTGTAGTTTAAATTTCAACTAAGGTTTGAGCTTTGTTGCAAGATGGTGGGCTGTCAAAAATTGTCTTTGGAACGGTGGTTGCACTTGTCTAACATGGATAACAGCTTGCATCAGTCTTCGTAACAAAGATGGCATTGTTTACATAATTCAACAGTATTGTGGCATATTTTTAGACCCCAAAAGCTCTGGGGACACTTTAAATGATGTTATAGGCGTCGCTTAACAGATGGTTGTCGGTAAGCATCACTATAATTTAAAACCGGCGTGAACATTTTTTGTTCCCAACAAGGCGGACAAAAGTGCTAAATATGAAGGCACTGCAATCAAGGCTATGACAAGACGAAGGCAGAACAGAAAGAAAGCATTCTGCTGGGGATTTGAGGTGTACTATCTGTGTTTCACCAATATAAGCATTCCTTCGTTGAAAAGCGCACATGTTACAGAGGCTAACTCTCAGATGAAACTAAAAATAAACGTCAGTTAGAGTAGTGCAATTTTTATAATAATAGCCGTGGGTGTGGGGCACATTTTGTATATTCTGAATTATTTTTATTTGTCAATTCATTTGGATAGTTGTAGAAGTGTAAACATTTATACGCTCGTCTGCATGTACATTGTATTTTCAAACAATAAAATTTTAAAATCTTTTCTCCACATTATACCAACCTGGTACTTTTCAAAGAACAACTAATTAGCCACATTTTGATGTGTCACACTGCTCGCGTACCCAAATCAGTAAGGTAAATAAAAGTGTTTGCACAGATACTTTGAAAATTGCTACTCATCCCATGGTCAGGAAGGAGTTAAATCTGGTCCAATCAAAATGCTTTACGAAACTGCCTTTCATGTCAACAGACAGCTGCAATGGTATAATCATCCACTCTTTCCACTTCGGTGAACTGAGTCTACTCCACTCTGCCTTTTGCACAAAGCTTCTCTTACCCTTTTATGATGCAGGATGTAATCTGGAAAATGGAACAAGTTACGTCAAACACACTATATCATCTAAATGGATAAAGGATGGGCACACAGCGTCAGGAAGGAATTCGGACAGCCCTGTGGCTCAACTACACACTCTATATCAAATCACTGAAACGACCAAGGTCGAGTTTACTGAAACACTCCTCAAGGTATACATGTTACACAAGTGACAGAGAACCAAATATTCACAATGTTCACGTGACCTGTGCATGCCTAGTTTTTGTTTAGCTTTTGTGTTTTTAAGAATAGATAGCTGCATTTTCATTCGGTTTTATCGCTTTGTTTCATACATTGTGTTCACCTTGCTTAAGTGTTCCCTATTCATTAAATTCAGAGTGGGGTCAGAGCCATGTAAAGCTGCAACACCACAGCTTTTTTCCTAGGCTCCCATTCACTGCAGTTATATACTAGTGGTGAAAAAAATTTAACTTTGTATGGTACTGCTATTTTTGGTGTGGCCTGCTGCAAAAACAAATTACAGCAATGTAAAAGAAACGGGGGTTCACTTACTAGTTGAAATGGAACTGCTGAATAAAGACAGACAAATATGGTTAAAAATGTCTGTGGACTTTTGTTATGTAATCTAATCCTTGAGAAAGCAGAGGTCAGCTCATTTTGGATAGAAATTTTGATTTTAGCCAGTCAGCAGAGCTGTTCTGGCAATCTTATTTAACATAACCACAATTGCAAGGACTAAGAAGTAGTGTGAAACCACAATCCTAAGGTGGAGGCTGAAAACCTGTCAACAAAATTCCTTGAAAAAAAAAAAAATCTATGGTGAAGCAACGTTTTTTAAACCTTCGTTATTTGCCTCATGAAAACAAAGACAGTGCCAAGGGCCATACAGAAAATAGGTCAGATATGTGTGTGTGTGCAAACTACAGGAGTTTAACTATCATCATCATTATTTCTGACATAGCAGGCAAAAGAGAGCATACAGGTGGCGCAGACTCCTTGGCTTGTGAGCTCACTAAAGCACCCGATAATAGTGCTTTCCCGAATAAACACCCAACAACAGGGTGTAATTTTTATGATAGTCTGGATGACAGGAAACTGGGGAAGGAATGGCTGAAGTTGAAAATGGGCAACCCAGACTCGAGGACCTCTCATGTGTGTACTAAACACCTCAATGAAAACGACTTTGTGTACCCTGTTGGTTCTATTGTGCTCTGTGAGTGCTGGTCTCAATTGTTACTTTGAAGCTGATTCTTTTTTGCATTCTGCAAACCAGTAAACAAATGGTTCTCTGGTACAACTGTTAACAGTTGTATTAACTGTTACGAGGGCCCAGTTAAAGAAAATTAAGGGAGGCCCCTTTATTTTGTAACTCCTTATATTTTTGCATTGATTTTAGCTAAAGCAAATTTCCAATCGTTCTTGGTATTAAATTTCTACATATATTTTAGTACCCAAAAGGTGATGTTAAATTTCTGTAAAGCCTACACTCTAACCGCTTATTCACACTGGAAGCGGATCCGCGTTCGCAAAGCGGTTGCGAACGCGGTTGTATAAAGATTCAGTATAATTGCACGCGCACTTGATGTCATCGAGTGCGCATGCAGGATGTTTATACAACCGCGTTCGCCACCGCTTTGCGAACGCGGATCTGCTTCCAGTGTGAATGAGCGGTAAAAAGGACTGAATTCACTTTTCTGCAGAACACGGAGACAGCCAATCACGGTGAACAACAGAATGTTCCCAGGTAATGACCAAGCTCAGAATACGAGTAGATTTGAAAAATGCGATGTGCACAGGGACAGTGGGCGAGGGAAAGGTCATGCTCACTGTGCCTGTGCACATCGGACTGTTTTGGTCTAATTGCCATTTGCTGGGATCCTTCTCATTTTCGCCGAGATTGGCTGTTTCATGTTCTGCAGGAAAGTGAACAAATTTAAATTACAATTTTAGAGTGTATAAACTTTTTCTGAGCCAAATCAACATCGCAAATATACCAGAAGCTTTATTACTTCTCACCTTTAAAATGAGAAGCAAAAACTCTCCAAAGCAATATCAGGAGAAGCTTAGGCTCCTGCATATGTCGCACATATATCTAACTTCATTAGCATTTTCCTTTAGAGAAATGTGCAATGTATTTATTTACATTTTCTGCAAAAGTTAGTGTTTCTCCATTTTCAATAAAATACCGGTAATTCTTTTTACCTCTTATCTGGGAAAAAAAAACAATTCTTCGCAACCTATATACTGCCTTTCAGTTATATGCCAGTAAAATTAACGCTAGTACATTGAAAGGTAAAATTTTTTGTTCGATGTCCTGTGTGTCAAGTGAGAACTATTACTAATATCAGACATATTAGAAACAAATAGGCAAAGAAATGAGACTAAATATTACAAATATCCTACTTAAATATCCTGCAAGAAACTCTGCAAAGAGCCATTAGTGCAGATTAGCATATTCACTTTGAACAAAACTTCGGAAAGCAAATTAGGCTACTAGAATTCAATTGTATGTGTTCAATCCAACTGCCCGGAAGTTAAACAGCAATTGGGTAGTGTCGTAAATCATGGCTTAAAATAGCCTAATACTGTTCAATTATTTTATTGCTACATCACTCCTCAATAAATCCTAAAAATTAGGCATTTATCAATTAGTTCAGAGGTTGGCAGCCTTTTTCTACAGCGGGCGGAATCGCCGCAAAGTGGAGACGGAGTGGGCCGGATGGAAAACCGAAGAAGGGGGGGGGGGGTCTACTAACCTATGCAACTAAAAAATAAAACAACTGTCACAAGATTTATGTGCAAAAAATATGTTTACTTAATTTTGGCACGCGTAATCTGGTTGCTCAAGCCTCAGTAAGATTTTTGGTATTTAATATTATTGCCAAGATGTGAACATTCCGATCAAGGCTACTTTGTTAGATATGCTCATGTCATTTGCAAATGCATGTTTGACCTGACGGTCTTTCACTTCAAAAATTATGTATGCAGATATACATGCTGTAGCAAACACTGCGATAAGAGGCTGCAAGCTTTCATAGGTTTAAAAACTTTGATTCAGGGAAGCTGCCGCAAAACTTAACTGAAGTCGTTAACTGCAAATGCATACTTCAACTTGTTGTCTGTTCAGTGATCAGTGAGATCCTTCTGATAAATATCTTGAACATGGCGGCAGTCTACCTTAAATAAATTCTTGGAAATGTGGATGCCATATGAAAATGTAGATATAATTCAATTCACCAGACCCTTAACTCCCTGTTCAGATTGCATACTATATTGCAGAGACTCCCTCTGTGGAACAATATCCTCATTTCTTCTATATATGTTCCCTAAAAAGGAAAATTATAGAGATTTCTTGTTAATGAAAATTCCTAGTGCTGAATGAGCTCGAGCTTCAGCTCAAAACTTGCGCGTCTGAAAGCATCCCCGCCACAAGTTTTTTTTTTTTTTTTTTTTTGTAGTCTTACGTTTAGTTTATTAAAGTGGTGTGAAATATCATCAAGTAAGGCCAGGTTGCACACCCAATCAGAATCGGGAAGATCCTGTAAAGACTTCCTTCCACACCCAAAAAATGCATCCTCTTCACCCAGCTAAAAAAGTCGCAAAATGATTACGTTCCTTATTTATCGAACCGCCGCAGGCTATTGGAAATCCCCATAGTGAGCCTCTGTGTGAAACAAAAGCTGTTCAAATTCACTTTGGTGCACGCCGTGATTCAGAACAAAACTTATGCTAGCTACGATGACCTTAGTTATTAATTCCAAATGCATCAACTGGGTGCACAACCATTGTTGGCGAATAATACAATGAACGTGAAATAGGAAACTATCCCCCAGGTGTGCCGTTTCAAAGTTAAAGGGGCCATGAAATGATTTTTCAACTTCTTCCTCCTCAACTCACAAATAACAAAAAGAAAAAAAAAAGGAGAAACTCCCTGCTTGCTCGGACCTTCCTTTGTGTACACACAAGTTGTCAGTGTCCCCCCTAAAAGTTTAGTCCAGCGGTTCTCAAATGGGGCTCCGCGGACCCTTTGGGGTCTGTTAAGGCATTCTAGGGGTCCGCGAAGCCCAGCCTCATCAGTCAAGCACGGCAATAAAAGTTGTCTTTTCTTAGATTAAGAAGAAACGTTCCAATGTTCGAGTGAGTTTTCTCGTGTATGTCAATAAGAGACACTATAAAACTTAGTTATAACCCTTTATTAAATCACTATCATAATTAACCTATACTTTTCCTTCCCCTCCCCACAAAGGGGGTCCTCCATCATCTCTGCCGATCCGCAAGGGGTCCATGAAACATCAATGGCTGAGAACCACTGGTTTAGTCTATCACTCAAAATTTGGATAAAAATTGCTTTCCACCCTCCCGCCTGTGGCTTCCGCAATACTGCACGCAACTATCCTTTGTCAACCCTTCAAGCTGACAGTGCTCTGGAAGCTACATGCTCGTTGGGCCAGCCACACTTCTATCTTTTGCCACTTGATCACGCTTCTTCGTGCAGAGAATGGGGTTGGGTCTTGAAAGAGAGGCAGCTGATTGGTCTGGCAAGTGCGAAGTTCCCACCGCACTGTTGGCTTAGGGGTGAACGAATTATAGTGAGATAGTATAGCGACGCAGTGCCGGGGCTCGGCGACGTGCTCTGGGTACCGCGGATGTATCACAGTGAAAAGGCGGAGAACTTTTGAGGGAGGTACAAAACAGTCGACTATGTTTTAAACTTTTCATACCAAAAAGCAGGCTTTTGACTTTCTACCCCCTTCTTTTGGCCCACTGAATGATATGCAATTAGTAAAATACCAATCTAAATTCATTTATCCTAGCTAAAAATTTATTTCATGGCCCCTTTGATGCAACTGACTTACCCTAATTTGCAAAAAAACAACAGAAAAAAAAACATTTATTACGCTTTAAGTTTTGGAAAGAAATCATGTTTGTGTCTGGTTGGGGGGTCAAGGGGGGGGGGCTTTATTTGGTAGCGCCGCCTAATATTCCCTTGTTGCCCACTCCTGGCTGGCAAGCCACCGGTCAGAGTGTCGAACCGAAATTTTTATCGGTTCGGTTCCGGTTCGGGTTCACGGCTTTCGGTTCGGTTCCGGTTCAGTTCCGGGGAGCAAAAAATAACGGTTCAAACCGGTTCAACCGTTCGAACCGGTTTGAACCGCTAAATTGAGAATACATTTTCCACGTTGTTCTGGCAATATACACTATTTACGCCGTGAAACGATCTACTATACAGTTTCTTCGATCGTCCGTGCAATTTACTTTTGTTTTTTAGGTACCAGAAATATGAAATTCAGTTATTTAATTTCGACGCAAGACTAGAAGAAAATCTACATTAACGTATGTTACGTCGTGTTTATACGACTCAACATCCCTTTGTTTACCAGTAACATATATTTTACCTGAATCAAAATGTTTAAGTACAAGAGTGAAGAGTTGAGCTTGTTGGTACATACATGTAAATAAGTCAGCTTGAAATTTAGAACTATACTGTATTTTCTTGTCCTTTCTTCGTGTTTAAGTAAAATTCTAAAATTCAAGCTGATCTATTTACACGGTATAAAATGTCGTCGCGAAGTGTGGTAGGTCGCCTAAAATACCCGTGATTAGTACAGCTTTGTGTCGCAGTATTAAAAGTGAAATCGTGATTGTGTCCTTGAACTAAGGAATTAATTACATAACATAAAATTATGAAATGAGCACCTCGTGGCCATATATATCATGAAATATGGTTTACGAAATACGCTTCACAATATATATGTATATGATGACGACACAACTGAGCTAAAAGCAATGAAACGTTCAAAATGTCACAAAAGTTTTAGGATAATTCCTTTCAGTCTATTTTTTATAGAAACACCGAGCGGAAATCAAAATGCTTGTTGTTCTAACCAAACATTGTCTGCACTCAGCACCGCATGCATGCGACTAATCATGCATCAAGGAGTAATCGCAATTGTTCACTCTAATCTATACGCACCTTCGCACTCAGATCGAATCTGGCCCAAAATAGCGCTTGCCCAAGTGAACATTTTCTTATACAGGATAAGCTGGCATAGCCTGGCTGTGGAGGTTTGTTCTTGACAAGATGCCGGTCAATTTAATTTGCAAATGAGCATCACCCTTGCTAATTGATGATTTTAACGCCATAGCGTTAAGGAGCTCATGTCGCAGAAAAGCCGATGTCGGTGGCGTGACTGGAAAATCCTGATTGGTCGATAGGGTCATGACGTCAGAGCTACATGCCCTCGCGCAAGAATTTCAAACAACCCACAATGCTCACGTGAAACGTGACATCACGCGTGGAATGATAGTGATTAAAACATGACATGTAATGCGAATTAAAGGTCGCCGTACGTCTCAAATGATTTCACTTTTTAAAGTAATTCCTTTGCCTTAAAGAAAAAAAAATTAAGAATTTTAGGCGGGATTCGAACTTACGACCCTTCGGTTGCGAGTCAGGCACTTTTGACTGGGCCACGCGAGGCACGCTTACGCGGCAAAAGCGAATGCGATGCAAACGAGGCCCGTTAACGCTATCGCGTTCCACTTTTAAAGGCGAAGCTTAAGCGTCCTCCAAGATTCTTTTTTGTTAAGTAAAACGAAGTAGTATTTCACGTTCTACTCGACATGGCAGCTACTTAATTGGACACTTTCTGACGGTTTGCGTGCGTAATCGTCATAGTCCCGCCGCGCGCCCCTGTTTACTTTGTTTTTGTCCAGCCCACAGACACATAAAAGTAATGTTCACCACGTAAAAGAGGCAATAACAGACTTCTATATGTTTGAGAAGTTATATGTGTGAGGAACACATAGTTATTTAAATTAGCTTCAAAATCAGAAATGTGTGTAAGGCGCCGTCCTGTATCACTTACAACGTGCCTGTCGAGGATAAAAACGCCGGAAAAGATTTGCAGAGAACCTTTCAGATAATTTGGGGGGCATTGCTTTAGGGTGGTCGAACCTTTATTTATGTTGTCGAATATTCAGTTAGTAATCAAATATATTTTTATAATGATCAATAAATTTTACTTTATAAAGTTCACATAACCGCTTGAGACCGACGCGGAAGGACGATACTCAAAACCACGCTAGCTGTGGAGTCTGCGTAAAGTGTTTTTCTGTTTGCTGATTGGCAGTGTGAAACATCGGCTTGCAGGGTATGCCAAAAAGGACTCTGTGCTCTCATAATAGATTGGAAGTCAAATGCACGAAATGTTCAAAAAGAGAGAGATAATTAATGTTATTTTTTCTAGATAATCCCTTACAGAACGCCTTACTGCAAAAGAGATGCGTAAAGATGCCCGCAATGAAATTCATAATTTTAGATAAATAGCGCAAAGGAGAGACGAATATTCCTAAAATCTTAGTATAAATCACATTTCATCAGCTTGCATGAGCTCGAAACTTCGCTAAATACTGCCTCGGGAGGCTAATGTTATATTCGGTTTTACCTGCACTTGTTTTTGGGCTCTCACTTTACAACACTATGCTTGAATAGTCATGCGCTTTAACATTTCTCTATGCTGCCATATATCATCGCGAGACTGCTATAAATACTGCACAACTTTACAATTAGGACATCTATTGCTGGTGTTGCGAACATCACATTTCACCAGAAAGCTTAACTGTTTACCATGGTATGCACGTGACGTCATCACACTATAGGCTAGTAGTCATTGTGATTTCTTCTTGCTGCGAAAATCGAATTTGATGGTGCAAATTGCACGCTGCAGGAGGTTCAAGCTCAGTGAAAACCAAGTATTTGAAAGGCACGTATTATTATTCTTAGTCCATCGTCGTGAGGAACGGCGCGAGCGTCTTGCACGACAAAAACGTGCTTTTCTTGGCAAGAGCGTTTTTGCAAACAAAGTAGTTTCCGGGGTAACGCTTTTTGGTCTGCGCCAAAGATGTGGGGAAGAGGAGCCTTTACAACACAGTATGTTTTTAAAACTAACCCCCCTCCCCCCCCCCACACACACACGCACGCACACACACACACACTTCTTTTTACAGCGGAGCTGTTAACGGCTAGTTTCTCCTGTATCGTGTCCGTCAGCAAACAAATGATGACACTACACTTTGGACAGCTACCGCCATCTCTAAGTGACGACGGCAACCAGACAAACGGCTGGTTGGTTGTCTGGTTGCCGCCGTCGCGCATAGATGGCGGCAACCTCTCCAGCCTTTCCACTCTGGCTTGCCGACTTGTGGCCGGCCATTACTTCATTCCCATCATAGTACAGCTTCGCTGGTCTTCCTTCTTCACCAGAGTGGAAAGGCTGAACGTATTCCTGAGGAATTGCCTCCTCCTTTTGTGTGTGCTAATTCAACAATTTTATTTGTCACTTTTTAACAGCAACCCTTCATTGCTTTTATTTTGCACCCCATGAAGTTTAAAGGGGTCATAAAACGATATCGGGTTGGAATGTTCATGACTTTTCCGAGGCGTTCTGGTCCTAGTCTGGCCCAAGTATACTCGCACAGGCCGCCACTGATTCAGACGCTTCTTTGTCGCGGTGAAATTGCGAGGATAAAATGAGACTATTTCTTTTAGTCTTTCCTTCGCAAAGATTGATGTCGTAATTGTGGGATCAAAACCACCCGCCTGACGACAGTCGAGCGCGGCTCATGGATGGGACACGAGAACTGCGTGAGCACTCGACTTCGGCTCGTAACAAACAATGCCTCTGCGGACACTTGGGTAGCGGCTCGTGTCCAACTACTGCTGTGATGAGATTAGCCGATTTCTTTTAACGTTAACTGGCAGCATAATATAGGCACCAGGCCACGTGGCCGCTTCTGGCTCCGAGTTGAGGGGATGAACGATGCTCATATTTTTCTAATTTTTTGGCGACTGCCATTGCCTAGAAAAAAAAGCAAAGCCAAGTTCAATCAGTTATTAATGTTAGGGAGTGATCCTGAGTAGTATTTAGTGGTGTATGGAAATCTTTTTATAGCTCCTTTAAGCAAAATACAGAGGGAGTCGAAATTTGGGCAATAACTTGAGAACGACGCTCGTGTGAGACTTACAGCGACTGCCAACGTTCGGCTGTCCCTCTAAAACCACTAGGATCTTCTTTTTTGTTCAATTAATCCTTTTTGTACGCTCATGTAGTTATATGTAACGTCCTATTAATAAGTCGCATTTAGTCATTTCAATAGTTCTATTGTCGGGGACATCTTTCGGATGCAGTTCAGCAACAACGAAAAAATGTTTGGATGCCTCAATGATGTAAAATTGGTCTTGAAACATATTTTTGTACTTTCAATAAATACTGTTTAGAAGTAACCCCTGATGTTGATAGCTTGCGAAAACATCCATTAGTTTCCCCTCCGCGTAATAGCAGATGCAGAAAAAATAGAGGAAAGAGACAGGTGTCGATCGCCTCAACTCGCCATTTGAACAAGCGGCCACGTGATCTGACGCTAATTATATACCGTCCGTGTTCATCATAGTCATGCCCTAGGCGGCTAGGGTTTGGAAATCAAAAGCTTGGGCTGAGCTTCAGATATTGTTAGAATTGGACTATTATCATATTTAATTGACATGAGCCGTTATCCGAATGTTTGGCGATGCTGATTGTCATGAACCCGAGCACTCGACTAAAGGTTTTGAAAATCGCTTACGTCACGGTGTCACGTCACTCTCGGTACAAAATCGTGATGTCATGTTACGTCACGCTGTCAACAAGGTTAATACATCTAGTGACTTCCTCAAATTAAATCGAGTTGACGCGGTGAGTCACGTGACGTCACGAGGTCACGTGACATTACTTGACAACATGTTTTGACACCATGACGTCACGTGACAACGTGACATATGGTTAATCATAGTGCCAATACAAAAGCGCCGCGAAAACCCACAATTTATCATACATTGCAATTCTGTACATGACGATTTGATCAATATATAGAAATACAGCCGCCAATTTTTTATTCCCATATGTTCATTTTCTGATACAAAA